>JASAMX010011688.1:0-10674 GCA_030248175.1 Microlaimidae sp. YZB2_3 | reverse complement strand
ATAAATAGTGTGAAAACCATGTTTCTAAAGATATTTATTTAATCTTCTTGGCTGGCTTCCAAACACTTAGCTCAGCATTCTCAAGAAAATAATATAGATGTAATGCATAAATAAAAAGAATACAGTGAAAGCATAAGTCACTTAGTTTTAAAGAAATGTAATTTAACAGAATCATTTGAGTTTTTTGAAACATCTTTTAAGGTTTTAATGGGTTTTTTCTACACTTTTTTAGGTGTTATTTTGAGTACCGAGCGAAGGAGGATAAATGTTTACTGGATGTACTTAATGAGCCTTCTTCCTTTTCGTCAAAAAAAAAATAATAATAAAGTGGCTAATAAAAAAATCCCCAAAATTAAAAGAAAACGACAAAAGATTATGGAATAAATCGTTAAAACCTTGAATATATTTTATATTTTACAAAATAACGGATTGTAAAGAACACAACAAATGCATATTTTGTAATTTTTTTAAAATAAAAAATACATGAAACTGAACATAAACTAATACATTTTTTATAAAAAAATACCGCAGATTTGTCGGAATTTTAATGCAAAATAAAGTTCAGTTCAAAATATTTTTAAAATTCCCCAAAACACCAAAGAAAAGTAAAAATATTGCCTGAAAACATCGGTGGCTGCAAACAGCCGTTTATATTACGCTTTTAGGCGAACTCATTCATAATTACGGTAGCGCAGTGGATGGTCTTTGGATACGCATTTGATACGCCTAAGTTTGAACCCTTCATTAGTCCAGGCCCTGTGCCAGGGGGGGCCAGGGGGGCCATGGGCCCCTTTTCTGGGTTGGCCGGGGTAAAAATAAGGAAGATGAGTTAGGTCCAGGGGGTGGGGGGAGGTAAAAGCGAAGGTAACTTCATTATGAACCCTGCTTCTCCCTACCTTCTTTCTATGGGGTATGCCGTCCTGGATGCCTTGATTTCAATGTAAATAGGTATTTTTAAGCCCAATTTTGCTCATTTTTAATGCTAAATCAAAAAATTTCGCCTCCGGCGGCTGGCGGACACCCCCCATACCCCCCGGCAGACGCTTCGCGTCCGCCTGGCGCCGCTTCGTGACACAAAATGCGACGCTTCGCGCCGCATTTATATTTCGTTTTCAGTTTTCTAGAGTCTGGCTCCCTACTTTCAAAAATCCTGGCACAAGCCCTGCATTAGTTGTTTTTTTTTTCGCCTAGGCATATTTCTAACATAAACATTAATGTTTAATTTCTTTATCTTTTTACATGAAAAAAAAAACCCGAATGAAAATAACGAATACTTATTTTAAAGAAACTACAATTATGCACATTTGCATGTCATATCCTTTTGCTTCTTTCACGTATCATTTTTAAACTAAACTGAAAATTTTTTTATTCCTGGTTATTTTTTAAACAAATAGTCCTTTTAAGTAACTGTGGGCATATTTTTCATATTTTTTAATTTATTTTATGACAAATCAATACAAATGTAATTTCTTAATTTGTTTTCGCGGTTTTTTTATATTAAAAGAGGTTTTAAATTGTTTAAATTTGTATGAATGTGATTTTATACTAGCATAATAATATATTTGTGTTATTTATTCTGGTTTTCACGCAGCATCTGTTTTTTGTCGCTTATTCGAGTTTTAAAAAAAGTACCGTATTAAATTGTAAAAGTTTTCTTAAAGTCAGCCAGCAAGACAAAATATATTTAGAAACATGGTTTTCACACTATTTATCGTGACACCCGTCCGTCACGATGACACCCGTCCGTCACGATGACACCCGTCCGTCACGATGACACCCGTCCGTCACGATGACACCCGTCCGTCACGATGACACCCGTCCGTCACGATGACACCCGTCCGTCACGATGACACCCGTCCGTCACGATGACACCCGTCCGTCCGCTGGTTGTCTTTCGCATGGCCGCGTTTGTTAAACACGAGTGTCACACCTTTGTCCCGGATTATCGTATTATCCACCTTTGGTATTAGTAAAACGAGCAGGCGAATTCAACGATACACATTTTTATAGCTTAAAGGTTTGAGTAGTTTTATCTATTGCTATAGGCATTATATTAACGTTTAATTTTAAATTTGACAGATTAATCTTTAAGCTAAAAGAAATATGAGTTGCTTGTTTTCAAAAAACTGAAGCGAGAATTTTAACGTTTTGAATTTAAAAACCAAAAAAAATTTTGCGTTTTATTTTATTTAAATAGCTTATTTTTGCAAGTTTTATATTAAAAATATTTAAATTTGGAAGCCAAGATAAAACAACACTATTGTTTTCAATTCAAATACGTTTTAATTAAAAAAAATGCTGTTAGCAACAAAACAAAAATTATGTTTTTTTAAATCGTGTTAAAAACCTTCAAGAAATCTGAAAAATCCAGTTTTTATTTTGTAGTTGTATGATTAAAATAAGCTGGTTTTTTAACTGAATTAACGTTAATATACGTGCGAGTTTATATTATAGCAGCTTAAACTCGATATAATGTCTGGAAACCAAAGATACTGAACACCATAAAGGTGTTGATTAATGAAGGTTCGTGCTTAACATAATGTTTTATTCACAAAAAATATGATTTATTTAAGTAAACGTTGCATGATTAACTGCTAACGTTTTAGGTTTAAGGAGAGTGTTTAAAATTAATATAATAAACGCTCGTTTTTATATCTACCACTTTTAAAAAGACATTTTCCTAAATAGATTTTCAACATCCGTTTACCCTACACGGAAAATTTTTGCAAAAAGGTGCAATTTAAAAAATTTTAGACGAAAACGTGATTTTTTTAGCAAAATCATTTGATTTTTTATTTTATAGTCTTTTTGGGGAAGTCTTTTTACTTTTGCTGTAAAATTCGGCACTCTTTTCATATGAGTTTTCTGATGGCAAAAAAAGGAAAATTTAATTCGATAGATTTTATTTAAATAAGCAAAGACTTTAAAGAACTTTAAAAATATTTAAATACACTTTTAAAAACCAAATGAATTTAATAAAAAAAGCGTTCATTGAAACAATATTCAATGAAACAATATTCAGTGAAACAATATTTTGCTCGTTTTTGTATTAATAAACTAGCCTTGAAAAATGCTCTAAGAATAGAGCAGGAAAAGGAGCGATTTTTCCCCGGGCTTGTATTTAGACAGAAAAGATGTGGACTAGTCTGAGATCGACATTATGTGGACTATAGGAAATTTGCATTTGGTTTGGCCAGCTGCTCACTAAATAACAATTTCTACCATATGATAATGATTTGCTTATACATTGATCTAATCACACAGCACTGTTGCATTTTTTTTAGTTTGATGAAATGTCAATTGAAAAAATCACAGCAATCTTTGACAAGCGCGAAACTTTTTTAATTAGAAGGTTATATTTGTATGTGTAAAAATCAACTATAAATTTGAAAAAGTGGCGATTTCGCGCTTGTCAAAGATTGCTGTGAGTATGATTTTTTTAATTGACATTTCATCAAACTAAAAAAATGCAACAGTGCTGTGTGATTAGATCAATGTATAAACAAATCATTATCATATGGTAGAAATTGTTATTTAGTGAGCAGCTGGCCAAACCAAATGCAAATTTCCTATAGTCCACATAATGTCCATCTCAGACTAGTCCACATCTTTTCTGTCTAAATACAAGCCCGGGGAAAAATCGCCCCTTTTTCCTGCTCTATTCTTAGAGCATTTTTTAAGGCTAGTCTACCACTTTTTTGAATTAAATTAAAAAATAGCCGATTAAACTATAGTTTTAGCTGCGCACTGACATATGTTTGTAATCATTCCATTGCCGAGATATACTTTTTTAAATAAAAAATAATAAAGAAGAAGAAGATGAATTTAAATTCCAAAATTAACCCACGTTGTTTAATTATAGTTAGTGCGGTGCAGTTGCGCTCCAGACAAAGTTTACCTACGTTCTCTAAATATAGTTGGCACGATGCCGTGCGCCAATGATCGCAATTATAATTTTTAAAGTAAAAATAATAATAATAATAATAAGATAATGAACATGAATAACAAAATTTACTCACGTTCTCTAAATATAGTTGGCGCGGTGTCGTGGGTTAAATTGCAGTGTGGCACCCCGCACAACCGATGATTACCAGCGCGTGGCGCTCCCGCGCCACCGACGCTTATTACTATTTTTTAATAAATAAAACTTTGAATTAATTTTGTCATCAGTAATGCAAAAATTAAAAAAAGTACTCTGTTGTTTTTGCCGTTTTCCGCGCGGTTGAAGCAGATGGCGCTGGGAACTGGTTCCGTTTCTGCCACCAATAAAAAACGGTCTGTTTTTTTTTGTGCGGTTTCTATGAGGGGATGTTGGTTGTCTGCTCTGTACAATCCTTATTCTTGCCAAAAGGCTGTTATTGTGCGGTTGAGAGTTTTTATTTGTCTATTTTTCAAATTTTTTATTTTGATCAATAAATCAATAACAAGGACCTAAATGAAAAAAAAATGCTTCCTAAGAAAGTTGCGTAATTCCTTCTTCTTTCTAATGAGCCCATGCTTATTTTTGATCAATCAGTAACGAATGAGGAATATCGCTTTTAAGGATGGAGCGTTGGAATAATAATAATAATAATAAGAAGAAGAAGGTTCTGAATTTCAAAATTTACCCACGTTCTCTAATAATGGTTGGCGCGGCGCCACGGGGCTAAATCGCCCGTGTAAAAATCTGAAAAAAACTGTAAATCACACAGGCTGTTTTGTCATTTATTTTTTTACTTTATTTCCTAATAAATTTAATTTTAAACAATAATTTTGTTGAAGATCACCTCTGTTTCTCAAAATCAAAATTCATGCATACATTTTTAGGAACCAAAATAAATGAGTAGAAACTAAACCAAAAGGTACGAGGTTTTTAAAGTTGTAAGTAGGTAACTTAGAGCCCTCGATAAATTTGCAAAGCCTAGAGCCCTAAATATTGAAACCTTGAGCTCTTAAAATAGAAAAATTGTTTGGGCTTAGCTTTACGGAGGCATAAGTTTTAGCGTCTTTTATTTTTAGTTAAAAATTTTAACAACAATAAGATTTTTATTTTAAATTTCAAGTTTCAACTCAAACTTTCCTTGGCTGCATAAAGCATGAATCCTAAATAAAACCTATATAATGGCCCTAGTTTAAACTGTGTCTATAACTAGGACCCAACCAATTATAACTTACCCAATAAGCGGCGTGTTTCAATTAAACCCAATTATATCTCCAAATTTTTTGCGCATTACATTTTGGCTTATGCCAAAATATAATGCATAGGTGCCATAGGTGCACTTATTAAAAAACTCAAAGAATAAGTTAGACTTTATTTTCATTTGTCATGTAAATTGGCAAAACATGTTAAAAAACAACGAAACAAACATAATTTGTGGGGTCGGCTTTCCTCGTTAGAATGTAGTTTAGAATGGGCGCATATTACGACTTTCAATCAGGGTTTTTACGTAATTTTGCTTTTTTTATTATGTAGAAAAATGTTTTCTCCTCATTTTTAAATGCGGTAATGATTTTACGTTTTTTCTCAATAGTAACTATTAAAAACTATATTGTTAAGGTTTTTAAATGATTGTATTTCTTAGTGAGAAATAAACTAAAAACATTTAGTTTAGTTTTTGTTTATTTTTTATTTTTATGAATAACTATTAAAATACGGTATGTGCTCGCGTTTTGCTTCCACTACTTTCAGGAAAAAGAGTACCAGAATATGTAAAAATGTTTTAACGCAAAACTATAAAAACGACACAATAAATAAATTTGGTCCGTTAATCACGTAAAACGCTATTTCATCCAGAATTCCAGAGAAAGCGTAAGCGAATATTGCATGATCTAGAGACATTTCTTTTGCTGGACTAACTCGTCATTTGAAACCACTCTAGTCAATCTGTTGTATAGGTTATGGTGCCATATTTTTCCTAATACATGTATAATTAGGTTTCATTGCTTCCAAATTTACGTACCACAGGATATTTTAACTTATTTTTTAGGACTTTTAAAAAATGTTTTTTAATATCTATATTCGAACTATTGCTAATATAATGTTTTTTATTGTTATTGAATCAAAGTTTTAGTAGGATTTATTATTACTTGCAGTTGTAATCCCAGCAATTTGTCGTGCGTTTAATTCGGCCAAAGCAATCTTGATATCGTAACATCATTATAGTGTTGTTGTTTTTTTTATCCCTTATGCACATTTGAATAAATAGGTTTGATTTTTTGGCCGAATGCTAAAATATTTACTGTAAGTAAAACAAATAATTTGATAAAATTACAAAATAACTATTTGAATATAAAATATTGTTTATATTATTTGGTTGACTTAAGAAATGTTATTGCAATGGTCTTATATGTTTCGTCAGTCATTTATTATTTATCTTTGTATGTGCTTTATTCATTAAATTGATATATAATCATATAACAAAATAATAGTGTTTTGTAAATATTTTCTGCCTCACTAGTGCTTTTTGAAACGTAGTAAATATTTTTAAATGAATACGAACTGACGTATTTTTCTAGAAGCTATTTCGCTTATTTTTTAACAATAGAATATATTTTATTAAAACAAGTAAATAACACAATTAAAACTAAATAAAAATAGGCTTAAATAGCACTTTATTCTGATGTTAATTACAGATTTTTATTTTAGATTATTATATAGGATCAAAAAATGGCAAGAATGCATAGGAGTATAGAATGTCCGACTGTGTGTTAAACAATTGTTTTAAGCATATATTTTTTAATATATGTACATTTTTCATCAAGTAGAAATAAAATTTGTAAACGTAAAACTCCTAGATAAAATTTTTTTACATAATACTCTGTCGAATAATTCAAATAAGTAAAAATATTCTTCGTTTTAACATATAAGATAGATAGATAGATAAGATTTATTTTCTAGTAAGTACATACATACTATAGGTTACAAAATGGCAACCCAGTTGGGTTACACAAAAAAGAAAAACACAAAAATAAAAAAGTACAAAAATAAACATAAATACATCATAAATATCACAACAGAAGTCCTGGCTAACTAGAAAAGAATGACTAAAGGCTTTAATTTTAAAGCTCTTGCTTAGTCATTTTTAGGTTAATTTATCTTTGTTTTATAAAGAATTTTTAAAAATATGTAATGATTTAGCGTCAACTTGACTCTGATTTAGGGAATTCCATTTATTTTGTACTCTGTTAAAAAAGCTATATTTCCTGCAGTTAACTCTAGAATGCTAAACTTTAATTTTTTTTGAATGTCCAACTAGTCTTGAAGAATGCTCTAAGAATATAACAGGAAAAGGGGTGATTTCTCCCCGGGCGTATGTTAAGGCAGAAAAAATGAGGAAAAATGATAGACATTACATTATGTGGACCATAAGAAATTTGAATTTGTTTTGGGCAGCTGCTTACTGCCCACAATAGTAGGTTATATTTGTATGTGTAAGAAACAATTATAAATTTGAAAAAGTGGCAATTTCGCGCTTGTCAAAGATTGCTGTGAGTATGATCTTTTTTCAATTGACATTTCATCAGACTTAAGAAAAAAAATGCAGCAGTGCTGTGTTATTAGTTCAACGCAAAAACAATCATTATCATAGATGGTTGAAATTTTTTTCAGTTGCCCAAAACAAATCAAATTTTCTATGGTCCATATAACATAATGTCCAGCTCAGACTATAGGTAAACCTAACGTAGCTGCAACAGTGTGCTCACGTGACAAATTTAGACACGCCCACATGATTTGCATGCAAGATTTTGTTCTCACAAGATCAGCAATTTTTTAGAAAATTCAATGCCTTTGTAAAAATTATAATTTATAAATCAAATGTTAAGGTCTCTCCTGATAGTTTTCACTGAAAAGCGTTAAGTAGTAAAATAATTGTAGAACATAGCAAAAATTACGGTTTCGTACTAACATAAAAATTATATTTTAGAAAATCCAAATGACAAAAAATTCGAAAAATTGGCAAAAAGTAAAGAACAAACGATGTTTTTGTTTTTAATTTATGTGAATAAAATTCGAAAATTATAAAAAATCTAAAATAATTTATTAACATGAAAATAAAAATTTGGTTTTATGAGGGTTCGACTTCCTCAAATTGTCAAAATGACTACGCCTCAACTGAATGCGCCACGGCACCATCTGAGAATCGGATTCAAAAACACATATATAAACAAGCACTCCGTATTAAATCGAATCTTATTGGCTGATACAGTGACGTCAGATTCTCGTGATTTGAGTGGTTACTTAATGGGGTTTTTTTTAATCCAACGAACAACTGTTGCAGCTACGTTGGGTTTACCTTTAGTCCACATTTTTCCTGCCTAAACATAGACGCGGGGAGAAATCGCTCCTTTTTTCTGCTCTATTTTTCAAGCATTTTTCAAGACTAGTCTACGACTTTTTTGAATCAGATTAAAAAATAACTTAATAAACTATAGTTTTAGCTGCGCAATGACCTATGTTTATAATCATCTCTTTGCCGAGATGCACTCTTTTAATATTATCAATAGAACACGTATTTTTCGTTTACATTACAATGTGAAAAACTTTGCCGACATTCGTAATTCTCTATTTATGGTTGATAAATTGAATTTTTGATTTAATTTAATTAAATTTAAAAAAAATAGTCTTAGTTACGAAATAACATAATTTTCGAATAATGCTCGATTATTATTATGACTTTTATTTGGAATTTGGACAATAAAAAACGTGGCTCCTAAGAAAATTACCCACAGCGATTCTCTATTCTTTTTAAAGAGTTCATGTTTATTTCTGATCAATCAGTAACAACGAAATAATATAGGTTTTAAGATATAAATATTTGAAAAATAATATATTAATAATAAAACCAAGAAAAACATAAATTTCAAAATATACCTGCGTTCCCTAATTATAATTGGCGCGGTACCGTGGAGTTGAATCGTCATGTGGCGCTTTTGCGCCACCGATTTTTCATTTATATTGTTGAAACAGAAAAATAATAAAAAGAAGATAAACCTGAATTACAAAATTTACCGACGTTGTTTAGTAATATTTGGCGTGAGGTGCAATGGGACCAAATCGCCGTTTGGAACCGTTTAGCTGGTTGAAGCGAAAATTTAAATTCAATTGAAATAAAAAATAATAATAAGACGAAGATAAACATTTATTTAAAAATTTACGCGCGTTGTCTAATTATAAATGGCGCGGAGGCGTGGGGCCAAATCGCTGTGTGGCACTCTCGCGCTACCAATGATTGCAAATATATTTTTGAAATAAAAATAATAATAATGAGAAGAAGAATATGAACATCAATAATAAAACTTACCCATGTTTTCTAAGTATAGTTCTCGTGGTGTCGTGGGACTAAATTACTGTGTAGCGCTCCCGCAGCACCATTGATTGCAAATTGCAATTATTTTTTGAAATAAATAAAATCATAATAATAGGAAAAAAATGAATATGAATCACAAAATTTACCCACGTTTTCTAATTAGAGTTGAGGCGTTGCCGTGAGGCTAAATGGCTGTGTGACGCATCTGCGTTACTGTTATTTTTTTTAAATCAAAGAAATAATAATAAGAAGAAGATGAACATAAACATGTGTTTAAAATAAAAAATCAGAAGAAGAAGATGAACATGAATTTGAATTTTAAAATTTATCCACATTCTTTCATTCTGTTGGCAGGGCGCGGCAGGGCTAATTCGCCCCGTGGTGCTCCTGCGCCACCCATGATAATTTATACGTCGAATGCAACAAAAACTCTAGAATATTTGACAACATTACGTGGAAAAAACCTCATGTAAGGATTTTACGTTTGCAGTTTTTTGCAGTTCGCAGTTTGTAAGCTAAGAAATTGTAAACGCAAAATCCATAGATAAAATTTTCCTACATATTACTGTCGAATAACTTAAATATTTGTTTTAACATGTAAAATAATTTATATCTGATTTAACAAAAAACGTTCAATATTTGACAACATTACCTGAAAACAACCTCATCAAAAAGTTTTATGTTCGCAATTTTTTCTGTTAAGAATTCACGGTTAAACTGTAAAATAATGTACAGCATTACGTAGAAAAAATTTCCATGTATATTATTTCACAAATTTTAGATTTCAGGTTCCAGCAGATTTTTTTACATAATGAAAAATCTGAATTTTGGAATAATCCACGTAATATTAGAATAATTGTTTAACACCCAGTTGGAAATCCTCTACTCTTATGCATTGTTGATACTGTTATATAACCAGTCAGGGAAAACCAGTTTATCAAAAAAAAAAAAAGAATTATGGAAAAAATAAATTCAAAAGTTTTGTCGCAATTTCCAGCAAAAATTGCTAAACTAACATTTTTCTGAAGCTCATTTTTGATATTACCAACTTGGTATTCGAAATCCAATGAAACTAAAAAAGAGTTTATGTTTTGCACAAACCTTTAACAAAATATAAAACTCGCTGTATTATTTGTTATTAAAAAGTTTTTAGGGTCTTTCCACAGGGGTCCGCTTCGTTTTAGTCCCGCTTCGTTTTAGTCCCGGAAAAAAATCACTGCGAGCTTCGTTTCAGTCCCGCTTCGTTTTAGTCCCGCTTCGTTTTAGTCCCGCTTCGTTTTAGTCCCGCTTCGTTTTAGTCCCGCTTCGTTTGAGTCCCGCTTCGTTTTAGTCCTGGCGGAAAATGTGTTCATAAACTAGTTCCTGCTACGTTGCTTCGTTTCAGTCC
>JASAMX010011685.1:0-11304 GCA_030248175.1 Microlaimidae sp. YZB2_3 | reverse complement strand
TTTTGTTGTAGTATTTCTCGTTCAGTTACGTATATACTAAGTATTGTCTTATATATTCTTGATAATACATAACTTCTAAAATAACCTCTAAAATCATTCATCATTTGTAATAACAAAAAGAAATTAATAGACTAAACTAAAGGTTGCGAAATGAAAACAAAGTTCAAATGAGCATATACTTTGGCCAACTAACTGCTCGATGTATGGGATAGCTTTATTAGCTTATTTTGAACCTATAACAAAATTATCGTATGTATAATCCGAACATTTTTTTAACATAATATGCTCACTTAAGTTTTTTTGTCCGAAACGCATCATTTCTGTACACACTACATTTGTAACGAAAGATAACTGACTTCAAATCGGCCAACCTTAATTTCGGCCTACGGTTGTTATTTTTGCAAAGCTCAAAATTGTGAAATGAACTGAGTATGGCTAGATAGATCGCCGTGTTATCTTAGCCATAGGCAATTCATATTATAACTTTGCGAATAGCAGAAATAACAGATGATGGACGAAATTAAGGCTAGCCGAATTTAAGTCAGTTTCAGTTACCCTACTTATTTAGAAACGTTGCATACCTTATAGCTTCGGAACAAAAGATAAAGCTCTCTTGGTTTCGCGTCCATTGGCAAACCGCTGACAAACAGCGTTCTTACCTAAAATTATTAATAAAAAATATAACCAGAAATTTCCAAGATTTTTGTTGTACAATTTTACAATTTTTTTCAACAGTGTTTGTGTTTTTAGTTTTGTATTTCTTTAATTACAGCTAATAGTTTTAGTGTAATGCAAGAGAAGCAAAAGTTTAAAAAGGGTTGTTATCGGCATGTGTCATGTAAAAAGAATCATGTGAGAGAGGAAGCAACGGTTTTTCAATTGAAGTTTGTTAAAATCATGGCCTTTGAGCGAATCGCGCTCCAACAGGCCATTTGTCAATCAATGGGCGCGGGAGATTTAATCTGGAACTGACTCCCGTCTGCGGTTTTGTGCGAAACAGTCCCCAGGATTTGTTTGTTTTTGATGGAAGAACACACACAAACAACATCGAGAGGCAGAACGCAGGAGTGGTTTATAATAAATTGCAGCATTTCAATGCACGTACCCGTCTGCTCAAACTGTTTCGCGCAATTTGCAACGCGTCGCCCATGCGAGGCAGCAGCTTCGAATGAGTATGTGTATGCGCGCACTCAGCCCACACAATGAAACTTTTCATGGTTAAACCCTCCCATTAATCGAATTTCAAAAATGTCCCAAAATATTCAGATAACTCAGCTCAGTATGTTGCGCGTCGGGAACGTTTTGAAAAAGAGAAAATAGCCCAGCTTTTGATCAGGCAATCCACTCTCTAGTTAGTCGCTCATTTCCTATACAGGCGCATAATGAGACTCTGATTGGCGGGAGCTGTGCAAGGCATTGTCCTGACGAAATGTCGGGGATTTGGCCACGGAGTCAAAAAAGGGGGGACAATAACTTTTACATCTGCACAGCGGACTGACTGACCTTCCCTAAAAAGGACACACTCCCTCCCCTCCGGATACCAAAGCTACGTTTACCTCATGAGAAATATTGTCACCTCTTTTTGAACAAAGAGTTTTTTTAATAATTGACGATATCTACATTAAAAGAATCCTTATTTTTTGCGATGCATATTAAAACTTGACTTGACTATACCAGTATACCCTATTAATACTGTTACGTTTTAAAAAAAAGGTACTTATATGAGATAACCCACCATGGGCATGAAATAATCTGTGTACACAAAAGTAATGTTTACTGCAGCTGGGCTGTTTGGAGCTCTGAAGCATCCACAAAGCAATAGGTGGGCCGCCTCCCAGATTTTATTTTTTTGGGGGGTATACCCGACCCCCGAACTTTGGGGGGAGGAGTGTCCCAAATTTTTTTTTTGGGGGTATACCTCAAATACCCCATTTTTAACGTTTTTAGTACTGGGACTCCCCAAATTTTAGGGGAGGTGTCCGGGGTACCCCCAAATTTTAGGGGTAGTGTCAGCTATAATCGGGATTTTAGGGGGGTATGTACATAGGTGTTTTTGGTCGGGTCCGCTAGAGGGGGGTCCAGGTCCACCCCCGGGTGGAAGGCCAAAATTTTTTAGGGGGGGGGGTCCAGGGGGTCCGGACCCCCCTGGCTTTTTAGGGGGGTCGACCCCGGGTGCGAGATTTCAAATTTAGGGGGGGGGGGTCAGGGGGGTCCAATTTTTTAGCAAAATTTTTTTAACTCAATAATTTAAGTGTTTTTAGGTCTAATATTGAATTTTATGTATTAAAACAGCCTATTTAGGCCTAAAAAGTGTATTTAAACACTGTTTTTAACTAAAAAACCGTGTTTTTGACAGTAAATAAAAAAATATACTTCCAAATTGGTCGGGAGGGGGGAGGGGGGTCAGCTTCGCTAGGGGGATCAAGCTGGACCGCTCTCGAGCTTTGGGGGGGAGGGGGGGGGGGCCCATAATTTTTTCTAGGGAGGGGGTCCAAAATTTTGGCTCTAGGGGGGGGGGGGGGGGTGCACCCCTCTGTCCCCCCCCAAAAAACACTTATGGGTATGTATAACCCCCCACCACCGCCCACCTATGCGCGTAGCTCATTTTTGGTATATTTTTTTTCAAATAATTAAAGAATATTTATTTAATTGTTTTTATCAATTTTTTTGTAAACTTATTAAAAACGTTAAAATAGTTCTAAAAAGACGGTTGAAATTTTCAAAAAAATATTTTAAGGTTAAATAAGTTTTAGATTCTACATTGAAAAAGCGGCGCTCAAAACTCGCAACGCGTTAAATGTGCTGACCTCCAAAGCATGAGATTGAGATATGGTGGAAAGAACACCACTATTGTGCAGTGAATATTTAAACCAATATTCCGATTTCTATTTTATTATTCATTTAATTAGTCGCATAAAAGATGACCATTGTGAGTTTAATTCAAGATGTGAATGTGACGCTGTTAATCATTCCATTTGCTTAAACAAGGAGTCGGTTGCTTATTAGAGTGTGGTTTAATGGTCTGTTTACGAAGTGTAGTATGCGGATTTCCTGCAGGTCCTGATTTCCTTAGCGCCCCACTTGGACAGTTAAGCACGGGAACACTCCCCGACTTAAAGAGAGTAAGCGCATGGGGCTCTTGAGAAAAATTACACTTCGTTCAAGCCTCCCTTATTACGGGAATCTCATAGTGGATTGATTTTCAGCGCATTCATACGCCCGAGGTGAAGACAGAGCACCGATAGCATGTCATCACCCATGCTTCCCACTTGCTAAATAACTCTCCTCAAATATTATACATAATGCCAAGCTACCATTTATTAATACATATTTAGCACTCCCATAAAATGAAAAGATTCGGAATAGGAAAACTTTCTGTTTTTAGTATTCACTATTCATATCAGATTACGACGGAATACGAGTTATAAACCGTTGATTTTTCCTAATAACTCAACTAAAACAAAACCAATTCATTCGCGTAACTTGATTTAAAATTAAAACTAAAAAAACCAACACCATTCGCGTCGCGTAACATTCTCAACACCAAAATGTTACAGTACTTTTGAAAAAAATTTTATAATAAAATAATTTCGAAAAGTAAATATGCCTCAAATGATCGTTTCCAAGCTACAAACACTACAATCCTTGTTATAGAGATAAAATTTATTTTAAGCAGACGTTTTTAACATAATAATAACTAATTTTACAGCAAATATTTAACGACAGTTTGTTTCAGCAGCAGCGTAGCAGTATCACCTGAACTGAAAATAACTGAAAATAATTTATCATCAATCATAAAATAGACCACGAAATAAACAATTTTATTTTACATTATGTTATTAAAACTTTAGATATACTATGCAGTTACGAAAAAAGTATTCGTATAAAACAGTTAATTTTTTTTATTTTTATGAACTTGGCTAGTTAGCTCGTCGTAAACCCAGCTATATAGATTTTTACAATTATTAATTATTATTGAATATTATCTTTTTGCACAAAAAATTCTAGTTTTGAACCATGGATACACGCAGACGCAGCTGTCCTAAGTTTTGCAGGAATACTTAAAAAATATTGATGTTTTTTGCAAGTAATTCTCTTAAGTTTTATTTTCATTATTATAAACTGGTATTCAACACAAAAAAATATGGAATAGTAATGTACACTAAAAAATAGCTTAGATACGGGAGCAATCTAAACAGACACAATATGTTACTGTATTTAAATTAGAGTTGTTTCCCCAGAATTTCTGGGTTCTGTCTTATTTTCGTAATGATTTTATAAATAATTAAGGAATGATGCTTTGCCAATTTTGAACTATTTTTTTTAAATTTATTAAAGATAATAAAAACAATAATTTTAGAAATGATAATACAATAATGTATAATATATTTCAAGCTTAAAAAAGCTAAAAATTGTTTATTTTTGAGGGGGAGAGACTCAGAAAGTGGCGAAGATGTTTTCCGCAGACAAATAAACCACCTTTATTTTAGATGATTTTATTGCTTATTTTGCTTGAAGGTCTGAACTAATTGAGTGAGAGGCAAGTATATTACTCCCTGTGTTGTGTTATAATGGCGGCAGACGTTAGTCGCCAGTGAGGCAATTAAGTTGTCCACCCAAAGGATTAAGAACTATTAGGTATTTTTCACACAAAAGGCCAATGGCTGACAATCTCTCAGCTCCGATTTCAGTCAATAAATATAAGCTTCCTTCGCAATGAAGCATTTATTGTTCTGGTGCCGTCTTAATAGGGACGACAATAAGGACCCAATCGGAGGCTAATTGCAAACGTGTTGTGTTGGTCGTGGCCCCACGGGAGGTTAGACACACCGGCGGGGAAGGCTGATATTTCCAATGGGTCCCGTGTGGTGTCATTGGCCTTTTCTATGCGCTTTGCACTGAAGCGAGCCGAGATATTCTACTATCTCGTGATTTCAACACCAATAAACGTTTTATATTGAGGTCCCACCTATTTTTTACTCTGCTATTTTAACCTAACGATCGCCCACTCACTTCGACCATAAACAGCACAGCCAATGCATTTAAAAAACAGTTTTGATTGCTGAAAAAAGGTATTTGTGTTTATGAAATATTATTAGTCAAAAATGTGCATCCGTGCAAAGAGCGATAATGGCAGGGCCGCGTCTGCAGGAGGCGTTGAATTAAAAAGCGTGCGAGAAGGTTCAATGGCTTTCATAGGTCACCGAAGGGGGGGGTGTAGGGGGGGGGGACCCCCCCTCCGG
Source organism: Microlaimidae sp. YZB2_3 (assembly GCA_030248175.1). Classification (NCBI taxonomy): domain Eukaryota; kingdom Metazoa; phylum Nematoda; class Chromadorea; order Desmodorida; family Microlaimidae; species Microlaimidae sp. YZB2_3. The sequence continues at coordinate 6,061 of JASAMX010011685.1, read as the reverse complement.
CCTCTGAGTCCGATCCCCCCCCCCCTAAGGCCCAATTTTGACCCCTCCCCCCCCAATCGACCCCTTGAACCCCCTGACCCCCCCCCAAAGGCCCATTTTTGACCAACCCCCCTAACTAGACAATCCCAAAAAATGCTTAAAAAATGGTAAAATATCGTCAAAAAATTGTCAATTTTGTGAAAAAAAATGGTACCCGGGGTGTGACCACCCCCCCCCTGATTTTTTTCAAAAAAAACACCCCGGGGTGGGACCCCCCCCCCTGGAGGTCAAAAACCTCCACACCCCGGGGTGTGGACCCCCCCCCCTGAGCCGTCGAAGGTCGGTGACCTATGATGGCTTTAACTTCCCCGTGCAGGGATGGCGAGTGGAGTGGAGTGTGATCTGGTCCTGGCAGATTAGAGCCGGTTCCCAGTTCTATTTTCGGGATTGTGGAAGGAGGAGAGCAGAGCAATGGGCTCGTTTTCACTCTCTAGTGTTTGATTTCGGTCCGGAGCGACAAAGGACGGGATTCCCAGGCGCGGGCAGGGAGGGGGAGAGACAAGAGTGGGGCGGCGGCACCTTGTCCGGCCCTCCAGTTGGGAGTATTGAACCTGCCCGTCCACCCCGTGCCGCATTATAAAGCCCCAACCAACACCCACTGCCAATAAATTTAAAAGCGACAATGCTCATGAAAAAAGTAAATATTTACCAACAACGCTTTACAAACTCTCCGACCGCGAGGAAACGAATAAGGCTGCCCATGTTTAATCTATCTCTTTTCGCACCGAACTTCCCCACAACCTTGCATGTACGGCCTTCTTCAATGTTTCACTTTCGCGTTCTATTGTAAACTCTCTTCAATAAGGGAAAGAGCAAACAATTCTTTAATGTGTTTTTTGATTAATATTTTTTTCCTTTTCGCTTTAGCTTTAAAATACAAAAAAATTTAAGAAAATGCAGTTTTTCAAAGCAACTATCACGCCGATAAAAACTCTTAAAATACTATATAGGTTAGGTAGAATGCTATATAGGCAATTAACTTAAATTGCTGATTTAAATACTATATAAGTAGTCTGCATGGCATGCGCTTAAGGTACGCATGCGGTGGTACTTGGAGCAAAATTATGCGTGTGGTAAGCGGTAACATGTATTCCTGTACTTAAGCTTTTAACAGAAATCTTACTTCGATTCACGTTTAGAATTATTACATTGGTCCCAGACTCAAAGTTTTTCAAACTGCGTTCATCAACGTGAAAACATTTAAGCGTTATTTAATTTGAGCAAAATATTGCAAAAGTTTAGCAAACATTAAAATTAAATGGATATAGGCACTAACTTAGTAGAATAACAATAAAAATAAGCGATAGATTAGCACTTTGAATTCATATATTTACTAGAGAACCTCTTTATTTCTTAATTTGTAAAGTTTGAGCTGTGGGGTAGGTACCAAGGCGCTAAATAAACGCTGCGTAAGGACGAGTGCCGCCAGGTCGAAGTCGAGCTCAGCTCAATCCCCTTCTATCAAAAGATAAACGCATGGGTTAAACTTGAAAGTTGTTTAATATATCCCCACTTCCCAAAATAAAAATAAAAAAACGAAGTGTAAACCCATCTCTTTTTTAATCTTTTTCTCTGTCTCAAAAAGGAACTGCCGAATTTTCCTTCGAAATTTGCGCTACTCTGGTTTGGACATACCTCCCTCCTCAAAATTGGGGTGACCAACTACTCAGTACAGTAGGATAATGGCAAAAAAAGTTTTTGGGACTTTCTGCGGGCGTAAGTTTTTGAGATACGAGGTAGAACCCTGAAATTAGGGTTACACAATTAATTAAATTCTGGGTTAATTCACTAGTCAAAAAATCTAAAAGGAAGTGGTTCCAGCACAAAAAAAAGCGCAAAAACGGTTTTTGGCGGCCCCCGGTTTTTAATTGCCAATAGCACTAAAAAAATTTTAAGAATACGTCATTCTCCAAAATTAAAAAAAAAACTGTATTTGAGGTCATCATAAAGAAAAATAACCATTAGTTACTACTCTACAGTTTTCCAGCGCAAACAAAATCAAACTACTTATTTCAAAACATGAATATTAACAAGTATTTTTCTAATTTTGGTTATCAAACTTCTTTTAGATGTTTTTGCTTCTCTCCTACCCTCTTGAATTTCACATATAACTGCTACATTTGTTCAATGTGTCCAAAGAACAAAAGCAAACCACAAAATTTAAGTCAAATTTTGGGCAGCTTGGATGAATTTCAAAAATTGATTTAAAATGTTAAGGTTAAAAGAATAAACTTCTTATAATGTAACAAACATGGTTCTTAAAATTCTAAAAACACCTTCATAAATTATAAAAGTGTCTTACGTACAGTCTTTGGAAAGTCAAAAGAACATATACAAAATAGTTAACAGCTAAAAAGGTGAGCCGTTATTCTTTTTAATAATCCAAAAACCAAATGGCTTTTAAAAGAAAATGATATAGCTTAGAAAAAATGTAGTTTCTAAATGATTTTGACATTCTTCACTATTAACAAGCCACTTTTGACAGCCTTAGTATTCCTGAACATTATAATTAAACAAACTTCAGGTAATTACTTGTTTTGATAAATAACATAATAAAAACTAAAAATTTATGTTTCTTTATTGAAAAATTTTAATTTTATATTCATAATTATTTATGCAAATAATTTATTAATATAAAACACAAATTATAATTCAATCCGAATTGCCTTTTTTAATTCAGTTGTGAAAATTTAAGCGTGCTTGAGATGTTATGATAAAATTTTTGGCAGGTTACAAATTTTCTTCGTAACGCACTCAGTATGCAATTGCAAAAAGTTCTTCAACATGCGCAATAATTCAGAAAGGGCCCTCAAGGTAATCCATCATGTCAATTTTGTCACTGTACAACGCTATGAAACGTGGTAAGATGATTTGTAAACTCCTATTTTACTCTCCCATTAATTTCTTTTTTACTGATAGGTGGATTTTAAAACAAATTTAGTGCACGATACAATCTTTTTAATTGGTTCATAAAATAAAGTAAAACATGATTTTTTCTTATTTACTGAGTTAGATGTTTTGAACTGTTTGATGTACTGAGTTAGATGTTCTGTTAACATAAAACGTTATATTTTTAATAAAAAGATCAATGATATTTTATGCACAATAAACCCCATGATCATTTAAAAGACACTATATATGCTATATGAAAACGAATAAAGATGTCATTTACAGATAGGAAAAATCACAAAGCAGAAACGCTGTTATGTACGTAAAAAAATAACAGAGAAACATTTATAAAGAGACAGAATGTAATAAAATAAAAATGAAAAAAAGTTTTATTCTGGAGTTTTGTAAAAAATAACCAATAATAAAGCAAAATGGTTCTGTAAAAAACAAAATAAATGCAGTTTGACTGAACTTCATACTTTGTTTGATTTTATTTTTAATTAATAATTTTATAATATTATAAATAATTTAACAAGAGATACCTCGTCATCGGGTACAGTATGTACAGAATCCATACTTTGACTGGCTGTTAGTTTTCCAGGTTCAATTGATATGTTTTCCATATTTTACAGGCTTAGATTTACAAAACTGGTGTGAAAAAACCTTGGTTGATTTGGTGCTCAAATAAATTATGCAAAAAAGCGTTTAACCCGTTTTAATGGATATCGAGTGCGATGAAAAATGATTTGGCGCTAAAAATAGGTTCGGACACTTGATATACAGATATTATTTTACGTGGCTGCAACAATAACATATAAAATACAAGTGTCCTTATTCCGAGCTCGCTCCGCACGAGGCATACAGCAGCACACACACAGTTGATGACAATGAGTGTCCTGCCTCCCTCCCCTTCCCTCTATGCGATATTTGTCAGGGCGTTGATTGGCCGAGGCGAAGCTCCGCCTTCATGAACGCGCTGTTTCTCTTTCAGCACCATGGCAACATCAAGCGGAAAACTTCTATCGAACTACTGGGTAAGCTCAAAGATGGTTTATAATAGAAAAACTCTTTATACTACTCTGTTTTGATTTTTTAAATCGACCATCACAATAACCGCTCAATCATTATAATTCTAAAGCAACAAAACTCATATGCCATCGGGAGGCGTCAAATCGAAAAAAAATTAATTTGTAGTAGGGGTTATTACAAAAATATTTTGAAAAACTAAAGGCTAGTTCATACTTATGTAAAAACGTCCTTTGGACAAGGTCCAAAGGACGTTTTTACATACGTTTATACGCTGTGTTTGTCCTTTGGACTTTGTCCAAAGGACGTTTTTACATAAGTATGAACCAGCCTTAAGTAAGTTCTAAGGTGCTGAATTTCTGGAAATACTTTAAAACCTTTCCTAAGCCTATAAAAGAAACCCAAAAACCAAGTCATAATCATTATCCTGATATTTTTTATTCATTAAGCGTTCTTAAAATTGAAACCTTATTATTTCTTAACCCAAAAATTAAACAACAATTTATCGTTATAAAGTTTCAAAATTATGTGTTCTTTAAAAATGCTCTTTTTGTTCCAAACAAAAAAAATTTCTTAAGAATAGAACACGAAAAAGAGCGATTTCACACCGGACTATGTTTGAACTGAAAATATAAGTAGACAAGTCCGAGATGGACTTACTGCGTATATGGGACTATATTGAATTAGCATCTGTTTGTGTTTTTACCCATTAAATAAAATATTTAGACCATAAATGATAAGGATTTTCTATTCTGTTAACCAATTACACAAACTGGAGTTAGTTTTTTCAAGTCAGATAGGATAGAAATTAAAAGTTTTTCTAATATGAATTTTTGAAGTAAACCTGGTGGTGTTACAGACCCATTAACTTGTATAGATAATAGAAAAACTAAAATTAGGAAATTTGGGTAAATTCGGAAATAAAATTTATAACAATTTTCTTCTTTTTATTATTTTTCGATATTCAATTTAATACTTAATATTAATAATTTATTGCGTTATTATTGTCAAACAAAAAGATAGTCTATACTTTGTCCAGTCCAAATCATTTTTTATTGCTACATCAATTAAACTGAGTTTAATTTTTAAACCTTAAGCAGTCATACACCTTGACGATAAAGATAACTATTTTTGTTATAACTTTTATACAAAAAATTTTGTGAGTTGAAAGAAAAGTTTTTCGAGTATAACTTGTGTAGATGATGCAGAAACTATAATTGGAGAGTTTGGGTAAATTTGGAAATAAAATCAACCATTTTCTTCTTTTTATTATTTTTTTCGATATTCAATTTAACATTCAATATTGATAATTTATTGCGTTATTATTATTAAACAAAAAGATAGTCTCTACTGCCCATAGTCTAAATTATTTTTTATTGCTGCATCAACTAAGTTTAATTTTTAAACCTTAAGCAGAAGAGTACTTATTTAACAAACACCTTGACGATAAAGATAACTAACTATTGTTGTTATAACTTTTATAACAAAGTTTTGTGAGTTGAAAGAGAAGTTTTCGAGTATATACAAAATATCATGATTCGTTTTTTTTTTGACAGTTTTGAAAAAGTCGTATTTTGAAAAATTTCTTTGAATAAAAAAAACTATTAAAGTCATGGTTGCGTTTCGTGGTGTAACGTTTTTTAAACTATTTTGTAATTTCGGATTTAAACCTATTAATTAAAAAATGCATTTTTCTACACAGTTCGCTTTATTTAAAAGTAAAATTGGTGTACAAATCGAAAGATTTAAAATAACATCTAAAACAACATACCGGCTGTAGAGAGTATAAAATAAACAGTCAAACTGTAAATACAGAGTCAAACTTTTTGTCTTCGAATATGATATTTTTATGTGAAAACCTTACCCTTGCGCCTTGCCCCCAACAGCCCACAAAATTTGTCTCGTCAAAATATCTTGAGTGGACCAGGACTTTCAAAAAATGGCGTTTTTTTGTGTGATTCCATACTTGAAAGATAGTTTATTATATATAAGAATTTAAGTTACAAAAATAATGCACTCGAAAAAAGCGGCAACTTTTTACTTTTTTTTTAACAAATTGATGGTTAAGATCGGTGAAGTTTTTTATTTATTTTCTAAAAAACCAACA
>JASAMX010011682.1:0-13712 GCA_030248175.1 Microlaimidae sp. YZB2_3 | reverse complement strand
TGTCTAACCTCTTCGTTCAGTTACGTATACTAAAGGGACAAGAACAATTGATTTAGAACAGTTTTAGTTATAACATACCCTTTTCCTTAAATACTTAAACAAGGCTGTCCTTAGTCATATCACGCTGCACTGGCCCGTACACGTAGTGAGTTCTAATATTATGTAAGGTGATTATGAACAGCAATTCCGATTTTATATGGGGAGATTAGGACGACATCCATTCAAACTAAAACTCAATTCTACTTCAATTTACGTTAATTTTTAACTCACTTTTGTCAAGTTTACAATGCACAGGTCTGAATTAGTATATTACAAACCAAATTTGGATCAATGCCCACAAATTTGTAAATTAAATATTTTAATAATTCTTTTATATTCTCAAAACTACCCACTGGCATTGTAGGTAACAGTAAAAATACATTCTAAAAGCCTAGAGAAAAATCTCAGAAAAATTTCAATGTGGAAATCCAGGAAAAAGTTACATAGTGACAAAATATTTAAGAAAAAATTTAAAAATTTTGTTTAAATCGAAATGTTATTTAAGAATATTAAAAAACATTGATTTATTTTTTGCAAAATAAAACAATTCAATGGAGCGGTAAAAATTCCCTCACTATAAAAAATTATTTCTTACAGCAAAAACACTGTTGAAGAAATTCTACCGCGGAAATTTTTGCAAATTTTTTAAAAACTTTTTTATTTTTTTTATTTTACCTAGAATTGTTTCTGACTATGGCTCCAAAGTATTGTTTTATATTGAAACCCATACGCTGAACAAATAGTTTGTTGTATTTTCACTTTTAAAATGATAATGTTAAATAAATGTAGAACGGAATAAAATTATTGTTTATATTTAGATTCGGGATAATCTACCGAGAGATGCGCTGATTATCAATGAAGGTGCTAACACCATGGATATTGGAAGAACAATGCTCCCTTCATATTTTCCAAGAAAACGGTAACCTTTTGTAACGTATAGAAACATGAGCACTGCTGCATTTTGAATAATTTTAGGTTTGCATACAATATAAATAATTTTTACTAGAAAAATTTTTACGTGTTTTAATTTTTTGAACTTTACAAATTAAGGAAAAAATGCTAATCACAACTTTTATTGGCTACCATTAGTCATAAGTTGCGCCTTCTAGCGATTTAATGATTGTCTATTAATTATATTTTTATAGAAAATTGAAAAAAAAAAGAAATTTTTTTTTAAAAAAGTTACCAAACAAACTGTCACGGTCCTCTGATGGTATTCCAGATTTGTTTTTAAAACTTTTATTACTGGTGTATGTTTTGGAAAAAATAAAGGCTTATCTATCTATCCATCAAAAGTTCTAGCTGGGCCTCCAGCTCTAACTATAATTTTTCAAAAATAAAAATAGAACCAAAATGCGTAAAATAGCGTAGCTAAACAACAATTTTCAACAGAAATTTAATTAAAAGAATGATAGCAACCATTCATTCTTTAAACTATATTTAAAGGCAACTAAACAAATTTTTTTATAAACTTGAGTAATTAGGGTATCTGACTTAATTTCGGCCAGGCCTTAATTTCGGCCACCGATTTAAGGTGTTAAAACGCGAAAGAACTAGCACAAAAGTAACTGGATTAATGTTTAATAAAGTGTTTTTGCAAAAAGTTTTTAATTTTTCTTATTCTGCATTATCAACATTTTCATACAAAAAGTGAATTTTTGGTATTTTCTTAATTTTTGCTTTGCGTTTAAACTGCATCAAATTTAAAACGAAGCACAATATAAACTTAAAATATCTTCTACTTAAGGCTCAAAGTTGTTTAATTTTCATGTTTTGATATTTTCTTCAAAATCACTTTGTAACGTGTTTAACTAACTGCGCATTTTTAAGATTTCGTTGATTTCGGCCACCTTAAAATTTAAATGGAAGAACCTGCCGTTTTTTACTGTTTTTAAATATCATCGTACTACCGTATTTATAAAGAATTTTTTGCTCGTTTGACTTTTTTTGCCGTTTTTTAAGCCAAAAATAAAAGTTCAACAAAAAATACAGGTTATTAAAACTTGTTTTTTTAAGGTTTTGACATAATTATTTAAATTTTTGCTAATAACTATTAAAGTTTGCAAACGGGAAAAATTCAGTTATATGTGCTAAGAACAATACCAAGGATATATTTACAACCTTTAAAAATTTTTATTGTTCAGTTTGGTAATAGTTATAGCCAGTTTTTTCTATGTGGCCGAAGTTAAGGGCTCGCGCCTTAATTTCGGCCACTATAAAAAAATTTAAACCTCCACTGATCTTTAAATATAACAGAAATTTTAAAATTTTGCACTGGAATAACAAAAATAGCTATCGTTGGATTTTTAAATTTTGGGTCAATTGGAAAAACCAAAAAAACTTATCCAAAAAATAAAAAGGTGGCCGAAATTAAGTCAGTTACCCGATATTGACCTAAAAGTCTAATTTGTGTGTAATATAAATTTTAAAAAAATATAAAGAATACAAAACAAATTAATAGATAAAAGCTTAGGAATAAAATTAGGGTAACTGACTTAAATTCCGCCACCTTTTTGTCTTTTTTTTTTTGATAATTTTTTCCTGGTTCTTTCAATGGAGCTAAAATTCGGCCTGAAAATCAATAGCTATTTTTGTTATTTCAGTGCAAAATTTGAATATATTTGTTATAATTAAAAATCAGTGGAGGTTTAAACTACTTTTTTTAAGTGGCCGAACTTAAGGTGCGTGCCATTAAGTTCGGCCACCTAGAAAAAAATGGCTATATCTATTGCCAAAAGCAATATTAAAAAAAAGTTTGAAGATTGTAAATTTATCCTTATGTATTGTTCTAGGTACATAGTATTTAATTTTTCCTGTTTAACAACCTTTGATTATTAATAGCGAGGCTTTAAATAAGTATGTCAAAACATTAAAGACACAGTTTTAATAACTTGTTTTTTGTTGAATTTTTTTGGATCTGAAATAACTGTTTCCACATAACATGACTTTTATTACAACCACCCAACTTTGAAAAAATTATGATAAAAATTTTATTCCTCTCTATTGGATTTTTTTTATATTTTTGACCTAAAAAATAGTAAAAAAACAAAATCCGCCTTAAATTCGGCCACATTTTAGGTTTTAAAAAAACAACAACAAAACCCAGAAACACAAAAAACGATCCAGTAAAAGATTATAGGTTTTTTGTTTCCCATCTTACTTAGTTTTTGATATCAACAATTAACGATATTCAAGAAGCAGACCTGTGCACTGTCCCCCGGAGTTTTATTGGGGGGGGGGCAATTCCAAAACGGGGGGGGCAACTTTTTTAAAACGGGGGGGGCAAGCAGTGGAGAAAGAAAAAAAGAGAAAAAAAGAAGGGAAAACAGGGACAAAAAAAAAGCGAAAATAAGGTAAAAATAGGTCTAAAATGGCTTAAAATACATTGAAATAGGCTAAAAACTGCAAAAAATTCGCGATGATGGCGTCATCATAGGAAAAAAATGGCGTCATAATTTTAGGGTACTTTTTCATTTATTGGCGGGGGGAAATAAAATGGGGGTGGTAAATCCTCCAATAAAGGGGGGGGCATTTTCAGACCGTGCGCAGGTCTGAAGAAGGAGGTTACTCGGCTTACCTTAAAGAGTTGGTGAAGTAAACCGAGTTAAGTAAACGTGGGCAAGTGATTGAAGCAAAAAAATACACCACAAAACAGGTAAAAAATAAAAATTTTAATAGCATATTTTAAATATTGTTATTATAAAATAATTTTTTATTTGAACCATACAACTTTTTGATAAGTCAAAAGCTCGAATAAATTTTGTTTATAAGTATGGTAGTACTATGCGATTTGAATACAGCGAAAGAACGGCAGGTTCTTTCGCCTGAATTTTAAAGTGGCCGAATTTAACGAAATCTTAAACTGCGCAGTTAGTTAAACGCATTGCAAATTTCTTTTAAAGAAAATAAAAAAACCGAAAATTAACTATTTTGAGCATTAAATAAAAGTTATTTTAAGGTTAGATATTGCCTCGTTTTAAATTTGATGCAGTTTAAACACAGAGCAAAAATCCAGAAAACCACAAAAATGCACTTTTTGTATGAAAATGCTGACATTGCAAAATTTACACGAATAAAAAACTTTGCAAAAACACTTTATTGCTAAAATTACAAAAACTCGATGTATGATTATACATCGAGTTACTTTTGTGCTAGTTCTTTTGTGTTTTTAAAAATAAGCTAATTTTGTAACACCCTAAATTGGTGGCCAAACCTAAGGCCCAGCCGAATTTAAGTCACGTACCCTAAACACATTTAACAAAATCCAGGGCACAACCAAAAAACAAAAAGAGCCATCATGAATCAAAATAATTATCGCATCTCATTTGCATTGGCAGTCAGAATTGGCGCAGATCGTCCGAGTTGACTAGTAAAGAGGTTAAACTGGTGATCATTTCCATTCCAATTTAATCTCTATTAAAATATTTGTCCGTTCACAGGATAATAGCATAATTCAAAATTTTTGTTGGGGATGTCAAAATAAGATAAAATAAAATAAATTTTATATTATATTATTCCTAAAAAAATCTCAGGCTGGACTGGACCGGATCCAAAAATGGTAAAATATACCAGATCCACCGGACCGGATATTTGGTCGGGCCCTAGTTGTAAACATAATTTTCTATAGTTCAAGAATGCATATGAGAAGAAAATTTCCAAATGCGTTTTAAACAGTTGATCTAATTATATATTAAGCAATCTACATGTAAAATCTTCATAATATAAAAAATAAACTGGGAAACAAACGTAAAATTTTTAGATACATTTTTTTTTATTTATTTACTGTTGTACATTCTTAAATATTTTTAGAGGAACAACCAAGTAGTTTTTTTAAATATGTTTATTGATTTACAATTATAATCACTTTAAAACGACAATATTTAACAAAAAAATTGCTCAAAAGTTTGAGCAAAAAACAGTTATTTTTAAAAGTAAAAATATTTTGATAACTTAAATATTTATCAAATTACTTAATTTTAAACAAAACATGTATATTTTGTCAACGGTTAAAGTGTGCCGAGTTTTGTATATGTTGTGAAAAGGCGATATTTAAAACAAATTTTGCGTTCTAATTTGTTTGTTTAAAAACCCGTAGTAACTTCACAATTTTAATTGATCCTCTCATATCTCTCATACATTATTACTAAGTCAGCTATAATTGCACATATCTAATATTTCATTTGGGCCGCCTGAGCTGCAAGCACTTCGAACCCACCTCGCAATTCTATCAAAAGAAACGCGTAGGAAAAGACGATTCCAAATATCTAAATACAGTTATATTAAAATTATTCAATGAATAATTTATTTTATAGCGTATTTTAAAGCGTATTTCTAACTAATTGTTCACTAAATTAATGTTGATTTGGTCTGATGGTTTTGCAAATTTTTTTTGCCATATTATTCAATATGAAAATTTTTAGTTGCATCAATTCTTTGACAATTGTTATATTCTTGACAAATAAAATCCAGCCAGATTATTTTCTGTAAAATCAGTTGTTTGTCTGAAAAGCAAACTAAAACTGTTCTTTTATTAGAATTTACTGCTTTGTTATTAATATAAATTATAAGTGATGACGAAGCGTAAGAATTTATTCAATTTTGAGTGCAGCGTCAAATGAATAATAAATTACTCCAAAACTTAAGTTTGTTTTTAACTACCTGGGTTTTTGTTCTGCAAAGATTGTTACTATACAAGTTTTTTTATTTTTAATTTGAGTCATTGGTTTCTTAATTTATGTAAAATTTGTAATTTATATTGAGATAATTTTAAAATTATTTAGAAATTTCACTTTTTAATTTCAAAAAATGTTAAAAAACTAACCGAAAGTAATGTACTTCGCTGAAGAAAAAAGATACTATATATAGTCATGCCCCAATCATTTTGATGATCAAATTGATCCTTCATACATTCAAACTGCAAAACATTCAATAAATAATTTAAGCAATCATAAAAGCAATAAAATTTAAACATTAATTTTATAATTAGTTTTATAAAGTTAATTGAAATCAAAAGTGTAAAATATAGATAGTTTACAAATATTATTTAATTAACAAATTAACTTTTATAAAAAAGTTGTGTACTGTCGAAAAACTTTGATTATAATTTATCAAAGAAAGTTTTCTGGGGCTTTTCTATCACAATGACTGTAATAGTTTATTATTATTTTATTATTAAAGAATAAAAACAATAATAATATATTTTTTTAATATGTTTGAGAACCAAGTTGTTGTTGCATTACCTGAAACTTGACTCCCTTATGCAGATTATGCAAAGGGAAGGCGTTAAGACACTCCAGGAGGGGCGAAAAAATTTCACCCCCATGGTTGAAGACTCATTGCCACAGTGCCATTTGAAAACAAGTGGCACTGTGGTGTCATTTTTAATGCTAAGTAATAATAATTATACCAATGCACATAAGTACCATTGTTAGACCTGTGGACGGTCTGGAAATGCCTCCCCCCCCCCCCCCGGAATATTAGTGACTGTGCCCCTTCCCCGTTTTATTGCCTCACTCCCCCCTCCCCCACAAAACAAGAAAAATACCCAAAAATTATGGCGCCATTTTTACCTATTATGACGCCATCATCGCAAAATTTTTGCAGTTTTTAGCCTATTTCAATGCATTTTAAAGCCATTTTAAACATATTTTTTACTTAAATTTCGCTTTTTTGTCCCTTTTCTTTCTTTTTTCTTTCTTTTTTCTCTCTTTTTTCTTCTTTTTCATCTTTTTTTTTTCTCTTTCTCATCTGTTTGCCCCCTGTGCCCTCATTTGAGAATTGCCTCTCCAAAAAAACCGCAGGGGCAGTGCACAGGTCTGACCATTGTACACATAACTTCTAATACAATTATTTTTGTTTAAAAGCGTCTTAGCATTTTTGTGTTAAATCATATGGTTTATTGTACTAATGCCTAAACTTTGCTTACATAGAATTGCTCCTGATCTCCTTTGATTTTCTTTGCTACTGTTCCGTATGTTGGACGTAATAACTTACTGCTCTAAAACCAGATCCCTCTTAATATTTTTTTAAAATTCTTATCTTAGAATAAGGTTAATTATATTAGTATATTCAACTAGCCTTGAAAAATGCTCTAAGAATAGAGCAGGAAAAGGGGGATTTTCCCGGCGTAATGTTTTAGACAGAAAAAGATGTAGACTAGAGGGAGATGGAGATTATGTGGATACTATAGGGAATTCTTTGGTTTGGCCAGCTGCCTCCTGTCAAATAAAATTTTCTAGATATGATAATATTTGTTTATACATTTGATCTAATCACAGAGCATGTTGCATTTTTTTAGTTTGATGAAATGTTAATTGAAAAAATCATACTCACAGCAATCTTCGACAAGCACGAAATTGACACTTTTTCAATTAGAAGGTTATATTTGTATATGTAAGAAAAAACTATAAATTAAAAAAGTGGCAATTTCGCGCTTGTCAAAGATTGCTGTGTCGGAGTATGATTTTGTTCAATTTTCATTTCATCAGACTAAAAGAAATGCAACAGTGCTGTGTGATTAGTTCAATCTATAAACAAATCATTATCATATCGTAGAAATTTTTATTTAGTGAGCAGCTGGCCAAACCAAATGCAAATTTCCTATAGTCCACATAATGTCCATCTCAGACTAGTCTACATCTTTTCTGTCTAAACATACGCCCGGAAAAATCGCCCCCTTTTTCCTGCTCTATTCTTAGAGCATTTTTCAAGGCTAGTCTACCACTTTTTTTGAATTAAATTAAAAAATAGCCTAATAAAATATCTGCGGTGCAATGACATATGTTTATAATCATTCCGTTGCCGAGATAAAATAAAAAATAATAAAGAAAGAAGATGAATTTAAATTATAAAATTAACCACGTTGTTTATTATAGTTGAGCGATGCCCTATATGCGCTCCAGACAAAGTTTAGGCACTAGTACAATAAACCATATGATTTAACACAAAAATGCCCCCCGTTGGTTTTAAACAAAAAAAGAATTTGGGGAGATTTATGCGTACAATGGGGAGACCGGCACTGGTCCTTGGGGTTTTTTTGCAGAGGCAATTCTCAAATGAGGGCACAGGGGGGCAAACAGAGGAGAAAGAGAAAAAAAAGACGAAAAAAGATGAAAAAAGAGAGAAAAAAGAAAGAAAAAGAAAAAAACGGACAAAAAAGGTGAGATTTAAATAAAAAATAAGTCGAAAATGACTTACAAAGCTTTAAAATAGGCTAAAAACTGCAAAAAATTTGCGATGATGGCGTCATAATAGGTCAAAAATGGCGCCATAATTTTTGGGTATTTTTCTTGTTTTGTGGGGGAGGGGGGAGTGAGGCAATAAAACGGGGAAGAGGCACAGCCACTAATATTCCGGGGGGGGGGAGGCATTTCCAGACCGTCCACAGGTCTAACAATGGTACTTATGTGCATTGGTATAATTATTATTACTTAGCATTAAAAATGACACCACAGTGCCACTTGTTTTCAAATGGCACTGTGGCAATGAGTCTTCAACCATGGGGGTGAAATTTTTTCGCCCCTCCTGGAGTGTCTTAACGCCTTCCCTTTGCATAATCTGCATAAGGGAGTCAAGTTTCAGGTAATGCAACAACAACTTGGTTCTCAAACATATTAAAAAAATATATTATTATTGTTTTTATTCTTTAATAATAAAATAATAATAAACTATTACAGTCATTGTGATAGAAAAGCCCCAGAACACTTTCTTTGATAAATTATAATCAAAGTTTTTCGACAGTACACAATTTTTTTATAAAAGTTAATTTGTTAATTAAATAATAAGTGTAAACTATCTATATTTTACACTTTTGATTTGAATTAACTTTATAAAACTAATTATAAAATTAATGTTTAAATTTTATTGCTTTTATGATTGCTTAAATTATTTATTGAATGTTTTGCAGTTTGAATGTATGAAGGATCAATTTGATCATCAAAATGATTGGGGCATGACTATATATAGTATCTTTTTTCTTCAGCGAAGTACATTACTTTCGGTTAGTTTTTTTAACATTTTTTAAAATTAAAAAGTGACATTTCTAAATAATTTTAAAATTATCTCAATATAAATTACAAATTTTACATAAATTAAGAAACTAATGACTCAAATTAAAAATAAAAAAACTTGTATAGTAACAATCTTTGCAGAACGAAAACCCAGGTAGTTAAAAACAAACTTAAATCTTGGAGTAATTTATTATTCATTTGACGCTGCACTCAAAATTGAATAAATTGTTACGCTTCGTCATCACTTATAATTTATATTAATAACAAAGCAGTAAATTCTAATAAAAGAACAGTTTTAGTTTGCTTTTCAGACAAACAACTGATTTTACAGCAAATAATCTGGCTGGATTTTATTTGTCAAGAATATAACAATTGTCAAAGAATTGATGCAACTAAAAATTTTCATATTGAATAATATGGCAAAAAAATTTGCAAAACCATTAGACCAAATCAACATTAATTTAGTGAACAATTAGTTAGAAATACGCTTTAAAATACGCTATAAAATAAATTATTCATTGAATAATTTTAATGTAACTTTATTTAGATATTTGGAATCGTCTTTTCCTACGCGTTTCTTTTGATTGAATTGCGAGGTGGGTTCGAAGTGCTTGCAGCTCAGGCGGCCCAAATGAAATATTAGATATGTGCAATTAATCTGACTTAGTAATAATGTATGAGAGATATGAGAGGATCAATTAAAATTGTGAAGTTACTACGGGTTTTTAAACAAACAAATTAGAACGCAAAATTTGTTTTAAATATCGCCTTTTCACAACATATACAAAACTCGGTACACTTTAACCGTTGACAAAATATACATGTTTTGTTTAAAATTAAGTAATTTGATAAATATTTAAGTTATCAAAATATTTTTACTTTTAAAAATAACTGATTTTTGCTCAAACTTTTGAGCAATTTTTTTGTTAAATATTGTCGTTTTAAAGTGATTATAATTGTAAATCAATAATCAACTACTTGGTTGTTCCTCTAAAAATATTCAAGAATGTACAACAGTAAATAAATAAAAAAAAATGTATCTAAAAATTTTACGTTTGTTTCCCAGTTTATTTGTTATATTATGAAGATTTTACATGTAGATTGCTTAATATATAATTAGATCAACTGATTAAAACGCATTTGGAAATTTTCTTCTCATATGCATTCTTGAACTATAGAAAATTATGTTTACAACTAGGGCCCGACCAAATATCCGGTCCGGTGGATCTGGTATATTTGACCATTTTTGGATCCGGTCCAGTCCAGCCTGAGATTTTTTTAGGAATAATATAATATAAAATTTATTTTATTTTATCTTATTTTGACATCCCCAACAAAAATTTTGACTTATGCTATTATCCTGTGAACGGACAAATATTTTAATGGAGATTAAATTGGAATGGAAATGATCACCAGTTTAACCTCTTTACTAGTCAACTCGGACGATCTGCGCCAATTCTGACTGCCAATGCAAATGAGATGCGATAATTATTTTGATTCATGATGGCTCTTTTTGTTTTTTGGTTGAGCCCTGGATTTTGTTAAATGTGTTTAGGGTACGTGACTTAAATTCGGCTGGGCCTTAGGTTTGGCCACCAATTTAGGGTGTTACAAAATTAGCTTATTTTTAAAAACACAAAAGAACTAGCACAAAAGTAACTCGATGTATAATCATACATCGAGTTTTTGTAATTTTAGCAATAAAGTGTTTTTGCAAAGTTTTTTATTCGTGTAAATTTTGCAATGTCAACATTTTCATACAAAAAGTGCATTTTTGTGGTTTTCTGGATTTTTGCTCTGTGTTTAAACTGCATCAAATTTAAAACGAGGCAATATCTAACCTTAAAATAACTTTTATTTAATGCTCAAAATAGTTAATTTTCGGTTTTTTTATTTTCTTTAAAAGAAATTTGCAATGCGTTTAACTAACTGCGCAGTTTAAGATTTCGTTAAATTCGGCCACTTAAAATTCAGGCGAAAGAACCTGCCGTTCTTTCGCTGTATTCAAATCGCATAGTACTACCATACTTATAAACAAAATTTATTCGAGCTTTTGACTTATCAAAAAGTTGTATGGTTCAAATAAAAAATTATTTTATAATAACAATATTTAAAATATGCTATTAAAATTTTTATTTTTTACCTGTTTTGTGGTGTATTTTTTTGCTTCAATCACTTGCACACGTTTACTTAACTCGGTTTACTTCACCAACTCTTGTAGGTAAGCCGAGTAACCTCCTTCTTTAAACCTGCGCACGGTCCAAAAATGCCCCCCCGCTTTATCAAAAGATTTACCACCCCCATTTTATTTCCCCCAGCCAATAAATGAAAAAGTACCCTAAAATTATGACGCCAATTTTTCCTATGATAACGCCATCATCGCGAATTTTTGAAGTTGACGATTTCAATGATAATTTTAAGCCATTTTAGACCTATTTTTACCTTATTTTCGCTTTTTTTTTGTCCCTGTTTTCCCTTCTTTTTTTCTCTTTTTTCTCTCACCTGCTTGCCCCCCGTTTTAAAAAAGTTGCCCCCAAGTTTGGAATTGCCCAATAAGCTCCGGGGGACAGTGCACAGGCTTGCTTCTTGGTATATCGTTAATTGTTGATATCAAAAACTAAGTAAGATGGGAAACAAAAAACCTATAATCTTTTACTGGATCGTTTTTTGTGTTTTAAGGTTTTGTTGTTGTTTTTTTAAAACCTTAAAGCTGGCCGAATTTTAAGGCGGATTTTGTTTTTTTGCTATTTTTTAGGTCAAAAATATAAAAAATCCAATAGAGAGGAATAAAATTTTTATCATAATTTTTTCAAAGTTGGGTGGTTGTAATAAAAGTCATGTTACGTGGAAACAGTTATTTCAGATCCAAAAAAATTCAACAAAAAACAAGTTATTAAAACTGTGTCTTTAATGTTTTGACATACTTATTTAAAGCCTCGCTATTAATAATCAAAGGTTGTTAAACAGGAAAAATTAAATACTATGTACCTAGAACAATACATAAGGATAAATTTACAATCTTCAAACTTTTTTTTAATATTGCTTTTGGCAATAGATATAGCCATTTTTTTCTGGGTGGCCGAACTTAATGGCACGCACCTTAAGTTCGGCCACTTAAAAAAAGTAGTTTAAACCTCCACTGATTTTTAATTATAACAAATATATTCAAATTTTGCACTGAAATAACAAAAATAGCTATTGATTTTCAGGCCGAATTTTAGCTCCATTGAAAGAACCAGGAAAAAATTATCAAAAAAAAAAGACAAAAAGGTGGCGGAATTTAAGTCAGTTACCCTAATTTTATTCCTAAGCTTTTATCTATTAATTTGTTTTGTATTCTTTATATTTTTTTAAATTTATATTACACACAAATTAGACTTTTAGGTCAATATCGGGTAACTGACTTAATTTCGGCCACCTTTTTATTTTTTGGATAAGTTTTTTGGTTTTTCCAATTGACCCAAAATTTAAAAATCCAACGATAGCTATTTTTGTTATTCCAGTGCAAAATTTTAAAATTTCTGTTATATTTAAAGATCAGTGGAGGTTTAAATTTTTTTTATAGTGGCCGAAATTAAGGCGCGAGCCCTTAACTTCGGCCACATAGAAAAAACTGGCTATAACTATTACCAAACTGAACAATAAAAATTTTTAAAGGTTGTAAATATATCCTTGGTATTGTTCTTAGCACATATAACTGAATTTTTCCCGTTTGCAAACTTTAATAGTTATTAGCAAAAATTTAAATAATTATGTCAAAACCTTAAAAAAACAAGTTTTAATAACCTGTATTTTTTGTTGAACTTTTATTTTTGGCTTAAAAAACGTCAAAAAAAGTCAAACGAGCAAAAAATTCTTTATAAATACGGTAGTACGATGATATTTAAAAACAGTAAAAAACGGCAGGTTCTTTCATTTAAATTTTAAGGTGGCCGAAATCAACGAAATCTTAAAAATGCGCAGTTAGTTAAACACGTTACAAAGTGATTTTGAAGAAAATATCAAAACATGAAAATTAACAACTTTGAGCCTTAAGTAGAAGATATTTTAAGTTTATATTGTGCTTCGTTTTAAATTTGATGCAGTTTAAACGCAAAGCAAAAATTAAGAAAATACCAAAAATTCACTTTTTGTATGAAAATGTTGATAATGCAGAATAAGAAAAATTAAAAACTTTTTGCAAAAACACTTTATTAAACATTAATCCAGTTACTTTTGTGCTAGTTCTTTCGCGTTTTAACACCTTAAATCGGTGGCCGAACCCAAGGCCTGGCCGAAATTAAGTCAGATACCCTAATTACTCAAGTTTATAAAAAAATTTGTTTAGTTAAGTTTAAATTTGGTTTAAAAAGATGAATAGTAGTCTATTAGTTACTTTTTTAATTAAATTTCTGTTGAAAATTGTTGTTTAGCTACGCTATTTTACGCATTTTGGTTCTATTTTTATTTTTGAAAAATTATAGTTAGAGCTGGAGGCCCAGCTAGAATTTTTGATGGATAGATCGATCGTTCTTATTTTTCCAAAACATACACCAGTAATAAAAGTTTTAAAAACAAATCTGGAATACCATCAGAGGACCGTGACAGTTTGTTTGGTAACTTTTTTAAAAAAAAATTTCTTTTTTTTTCAATTTTCTATACAAATATAATTAATAGACAATCATT
>JASAMX010011678.1:0-30079 GCA_030248175.1 Microlaimidae sp. YZB2_3 | reverse complement strand
TATCAGATTTTAGGGGGTAAACCCCCCCCCCCCCCCACCCCCCCCCCACCTATGATATAGTGAAACTGAAGGCAAATTTAGTGCTGCAGTTGAATTAGATCTTGATTTGGTGGTGAATTCATGAGTGAAAACGGAAAACTGTTGGTTGTCATTGAGCTGCCTTCGACTGCCCGCTGAACCTTTAGTATGGGGCCGCTGAACCGGTTCGGCACACGCCGAAGCAAAAGGCTTTTGACAGCAATAAGCTATGAAGCTGAAATATTTAATGAATGGTTACAACAAAGTACTGAACTAACGCTAAAAATTTCAGCTCAATCCATTAAATTATGGTTGAGTTCAAATTAGGGGCAAATTTTAACGTCGTTTTTGGTTTTTTTTTTGGATATTTTTAACGCTTTTTACTGTTGAGAGTGTGAATTATGGTCACTATTTGCATTTTAAACCACTTCTAAATTAATAATTTATTAGTGGGGACGTTTGAATGCGCAAAAAGCCATTCCGTGTTGCAAATATAGAGACTAACATGCTTTTATACAGTACAGTAATATCAATTTTTTTGAGTGCACGAAATCCTCATGTAAAATTTGTCTCAACTTTGAAGGAAGCTAACTCAATCATTACTTATTGGATTAAGCTAACAATTTTAGCGTTGGTCTGGAGCTTTGTTGTGACAAGTCAATTAAAATTCCAGCTTCATAGCTTAATTCTGTCAAAAGTTATAACCAAAAACAATTGTCCCTGTATTTTGGCTGAAAGAAAAAAAGAACATTTTCTCCAAGAACAAAATCTAAGGATATGACTAATTAATCATTTGCAGGGGGGAAATAATAGCACATTTATTAGATCAAAATTAATAGTCCTGTCCACTGTGGACAAAAAATAAAAAAACATGCGCTTGCATTTGCCGATAAATTTACAAATAATTTCTGCACTGTGTAATAAACAGCAAATAAAACACTTACAGCTCCTCTAATCATTCTTTGTTGGTTCATTTGGGGGTACATCATCTGCTGGCGGGGTCGCTGCATGCAGGCCTGCATGGTTCATCCCACCTGCCCCCTGGGGGCCGCTGGCTTTCCGCATGGCCGCCGGTTGGTTCATGTGTCTGTTCATCATGTTGTGACCGGTTTTTATGTGTGGGCGTCCAGAAAACTGTCCCGCGCCGTCGCCGGGCATACTAGTTGCCACGCTCATGGCCAGCAGCCCAGTGGACATGCTGACGCCGGGGTTATGCCAGTGCTGCTGCTGCAGCGGCCGTTGACCAGTATTAAAGCTGTCGGAAGTGGACGGACCCCGCTGCTGAAACGTGTAGTGGCTGGGCGACGGACGCAGCTGGCCGCTGGCCACCGGTGGCACCAACCCTATCGGTAGGGACATGTTGGTTGTGCTGAAGAGGGTGGGGTGGGCAGTGCCGGAGGGGGGCGCAGCGGCTGAGGGCATGGTCTGTTGTGGACCGTCAGAGTCCTCTGTCAGTTCGTCCCACAGTCCATCGTTCAAGTCCATCCCTTCGTCGAAATTGAAGGCGTCAAAATCTAAAACAACCAACCACATACATCCACTGATCCACATCCATCATCACATCACTAATAACCATAGGTGGGCAGGGGGGAGGGTTGGGGGGTTATACCCCCTCAAAATTTCGAATTTTACTGACACCCCCCCCCCCCCCCTAAATTTGGGGTACCCGGGGACACCCCCCCCCAAATTCGCCTCCCGGAGAAAAATTTTTAAGTGTTATAAATCGACTAAAAAAAATTTTCCGCACTTCGCGCGGAAAAGATTAATTGTTAATTGATAAATTTATCTTAGTTTTTCAATTACAAATCGATTATCCCATTCAGTAGTTAAGGTATACAGTTTAATAAAACTACTATAAACACTATTATCCTTTAATTAACGTTTTAAACGCATGTTTTAAATGTGTAGGTATAACAAACCTTAAATTTTGTAATAAGTATCATCTGGAATTAAAATTTCAAGTGTATTTTAGCGCCTTAAATTAAAAATTTTCTCCCCCGGGGTGCATTCTGCCCCCCGGACCCCCCTGACAAGGGGCTCCGCCCCTTGACCCTGCTGGGGGGCTCTCGGCCCCCAGACCCCCCCCATATCTGGGGGCTGCCGCCCCCATACCCCCCTTCAGGGTTAGTAGGGCCCCCAGACCGCCCACCCCCCCCCAAAATGAAATCCTGGGCACGCCACTGCAAAAGGGGGGTCTGTCTAACCCCAAATTTTTCCCTTTGCCGACCTAAAAGAGGTGTCTAGACCCCCCCCCCTGGCTACGCCCATGTATGTATATAATCTTTAATTAAATATAAGATTATGGATTAAAAAGTTTGTGATACTTGACTTTATAATCAAGACAATAATATTATTATTCTATTATTACGTAATTATTAAAAAAAACTATGATTTCTAATCTAATTATAAGAATATATAAACACATTATTAATAAAAGAATTAAAAAATAAAATTTGTAAGTTGCAATAAGGTCTTATTTCAATTTTACACAGTTTTAAAGCATTTATAAGCTTTTTTTACGTTTTTTTACGTGTTTTAAGGGGCGGGGGGGGGGGGGGGGGGGGGGGGGGGGGGGTGGGGTTTCTCTGCCTTGCTCGCTTTTTTTTGTTGGGTTGTCGCGCTTCTTCTGTGCCCCCCCATTTTAAGGCAGCGCGGAAATATTGGGTACACCCCCCTCAAAACTTGGGTCTTGCCGGACAGCCCCCTAAAATTTGATTCCCCCCCTATACTCCCCCCCAAAATCGGAGAGGCTGCCCACCTATGCTAATAACAACCCTGTTCACTCACACTAACAAATAATATTTCAATTAGCAAAGATTATTTTGTAATCCCCAAAACTGTGTTTTTAGCTTAGAATATAAAAATCTAAAAAAAATTTTGATTTCTCATAGCTATGAATTCATGATTTTTTGTGGATATCCCACAAAAAAATCTGATAACACAATTTTGTTCCTCGTGAGCTGCGCTGCAAGAAAATGTATAGTTTCCCTATATTACTGACATCATAAGGGGGGAAAATTTACATTTTCAAAGATGTCAAATGTCACAAAAACTTTGGTGTAATAAGACAAATTTGTTCGCAAAACAAGAAGGAACATTTTCAATTTTGGATTTTTGAAACTTCACGCACACCAACAATTTATATATTGTTGGGCAGGACTTTTTACGCTGAAAAACATATGTAAAAATTGTATTTTAATATTTTACCCTGGTGGAGTAATGTTATGTTTTCTACCACTTGGAATGGTCCCAAGAAAAAAACAAAACACTCGCGATTTCTCACGAAATACTGTAAAGTGTATATAATCTGCAAGTTGCCAAACATTTACTTTGGCTTATGCGAAATTATTTTGGCAGCATTCGTTTTCTTGAGAAATGTACCGTTTTTGAATAATTAATAATTATGTACGCTTTTTGAATTTTATTTTTTGTGTGTCGAAAATTGTTTAAACATGGACATCTAAAGTTTTAGATGTCCATGTTTTGACAATTTTTTTGTTTGGCAACTTGAAGATTACACTTTACAGCATAGGTGTCTGGCGAAAAAAATTCTGGGGGGGAAGACCTATCCTCAGATTTTGACCATGGGTAAGTCCTAAAGGAAATTTTAACCAGGGGTAAGGCCTATTTTTTAAAATTTTCGGAATTTTGGGGAGGAAAGGCTAAAATTCGCAAATTTTCGAAATTTTGGGGGGAGGAAAAGCTTATTTGGCGAATTTTTACCAGTGGTAAGGCCTATAAAAAATTTTTCTCAAAAATTTTTGAAAAAAACGCATTTTTTTGCCATTTTTGATCCATTTTTTGGCCAAAATTTGGGTAGGGGTAAGGCTTATTGCCAAAAAAAAATCACGATTTCGACCAGGGGTAAGACCTATGATCATAATTTTGGGGGGAACCCCCCCCCCCTCAGACACCTATGCTTTACAGTATTTCGTGAGAAATCGCGAGTTTTCTGTTTTTTCTCGGGACCATTCCAAGTGGCAGAAAACATAATCTTACTCCAAGATGGTACAATACCAAGATTCAATTTTTAAATATATTTTTCAGCGTAAAGAGCCCTACCGAACGGTATATAAATTATTAGTGTGCGTGAAGTTTCAAAAATCTCAAAATTGAAAATGTTCCTTCTTGTTTTGTGAACAAATTTGTCTTATTACAAATAAGTCAACCAAAACACACTTATGTATTTCGGCTTTTTTTATGCGTTTCACTCCAGCGCTGGTGCAGCGAGGTTTGGGCAAGTTTTAATATTATACATTTGATGCAGAAAATTCAGCTCTTTCGAAAAAATATTAGCTTCATTGTGAAAACTGGCCAGATTTTTTTCTATAGATTTATTTGTGATGTTAACACAATTTGTTCAGCAATGCTCCAATAACAGCCTCGTTGGTCAAAACTGACCGGTTTTTTCTATAAGCTTATCCCTGATATGCACTGAGTAATGTTGAGTTACAATCAAATACTACCAATTTGTGAAGATTTTAGTGCTAAGACTATAAAAATTAACGTCTTACAACTTAGTGATTGAGTGAGTTTTATTTGTTACCACATTTCATCTAGCACCTCTAAAATCGATAATGGAAATATTCGAAAACTCTATTGCCAGTGTTTTGCGCTGCTTTCCACAGCCCATTCGAAACCAAAAAAAAAACAAAATTCATCCCTACGCTTTGCTAGGAATAAACTCAGCCAGTGAGGCTTGAAAAACCGGAAAAAATTAATAACAATTTTCTGCGATCGTTTTATTTCAAAAGATTTATATTTTCAGAAACATTGGAGCATGAGCTACGAGATAAAATTGGTCTCAAGGGTGCCCTGTTAAAGATTAAGATGTAAGGTCGGTTCAAATAAAAAAAAATCGGAAAAAATATGAGGTAGGATTCCCATACGCGTCCCAAAATTCGATTTGACCGACCCCAAAGTAAAATACACTTATAAAACATCTTCATACCCTAAATTGCACCTGTAGACTTGATTTTTGTGGTTATTTTTAAGATTTGAGCTTTTCATTAGAAGTTATCAGCCGATTTATACCCAAAAATTGCCCTATTTTGGCATGTACAATTTATGTTACTAAGAAATTATTTTTATTAAGCCTTTAATCAAATTAATATTATTTTTTTCGTATTACCAAATGTCTGGCAGTTACAAATATATTTTTATTTTTTTATAATAACCGTTCAAATACCCATCAAATTTTAGTTGTGAAAAATTCACATTTTTGAAAAACAACTTATTTTGATAAAAATCAATTATATTACAAATTTGTTTGATTTTTAGGTTTTGCTTAGGCTTAGGAACAATAAATCGGTGAAAAACTACGTTTAAATTAGCGTTTAAAGCCAAAAAAAATTTGTTGTCCATGTTTTTGGTGGTCCATGTAACTTTTGAATTTTTAATTTTTTTGAAAATTTTTAAGTTCTTCAGACTTCTAGCATTGTTAAAACATAGTTTTTAATTTAATTTGTGTGTTTACAATTTTTTTATTAACATCATAAATTGCATATGCTGAAAAAGGTCTTTTTTTGGGTATAAATTAGTTCATAACTCTTTTCGATAAGGCCAAATCTTAAAAATAACCATCAAAACAAAGTCTGCGTGTCCGATTTAGTGTACAAAGATGTTTTATATGTGTATTTTACCTTAGGATCGGTCAAATCGAATTTTGGGACGCGTATGGGAATCGTACCAAAATATGATTCCTAGGTCATTTTTTGTATACTATCACTAACATACGTAAAATATATATTTTCTGAAACAACATGTCAACGGTAATAAGCCGCACTTTTTAGATTTTTCTGCGTGTTGAATAAAAAACACGAATTCATTCCTAGCCTTGCCCACTTAGATTGTATTTGAATTACACATAATAACTTTTAAATTCTCTAACATAACAAATAATCAATAACAAAAATGTACTTACTGTTGAGGATTTGTTCTCCACTTGGCATTTCCATCGTTAATCTTTCTTTTCTTTTGCGCTCCTTCAATTTCTTCTGATACAATTTTAACACGGGAAATTTTTTCTGGCGCTTTCTCTTCTTTTTAGAACTGCATTTTGCTCCTACGTCTGCTTCCATGTCTAATTGTCTTCAATAAACGTTATTCGTTTGCCTAAATTAATATTAACGTCAATTATTCGTCAAACAAAAAATATCTTTCGAATTTTCTCAGATCCTCGTTTGCCGTGACGGCGGAGGCAGATTCTGAATTTCAGCGCGCTAGTGGTATTTCTAAGCGCGCTGAAAAATCTGAAACTCCATCATGATAAAGTTTAGCTTGAGTTTTAGGTTTTGTTTAGGCTTAGGAAAAACAAAAAAGACGTTTAAAACTGTTTAACTGCCTAAAAAAGGCGTTTCTGCTTAGTTTAACCGTGTTAAAAAAAGGATTTTTCAGCGCGCTGAAAAATTAGCGCGCTGAAAATTGGAAACTGCCGCGGCGGACGGCTTCATCAAATTATCATTTTCTTACGGTAATTTACATAATTGCAATTAATATAGAATCTAAGTCAGCGAAACTTCATAGGGAACTTCCAAACAACTTTTTGTACGTATTAGTTGTGTTCCGGATGCTCAAAAATTCGCACAACTTGGTTAAACATAGATTTTCAAATTTGCTGCAAAATTGTTCTTTCAGGCCTATAAACGCGAGTTGTGCTAGTAATTGGGCGGTGGTTGAGCAACGACCCTTAGATCCTGTTGCACACTGGTCACATTTTAATTTTTATTATCACAAATTTTATATAACGCAAGATATGCCCTTTGGAAAAATACAATTTCCCATATTAAAGAAAACTGTCCGGTGAGACCTTAATATATCTGAACCAGAGCCACACTTATAGCCGAACCGGAGCCACACTCTTCACTCTTCAGGAACAATTTTTGCCTTCCACCAGTTGGAGGACCTCCCCCTTCCTAACCGTACCGAATAAAAACATTATGTGGGTGTTATAAGAGCATGTTCAGCTGTACACAAAATTTTTGACCAAAACTTTACAAAAAAAGTTGCACTTTTGAATTTGTGTGCTACTTTTCTCGCAAAAAGCTGCCATTTTTTTATTAAAATCGCGCTGCGATTTTTAACACAGTGTTAGTTTTCTTGCACTGCTGACTACCGCTTTTTTGCATTTAATACTGCTTTATTCCCACTGCAATTTTATTCGCACTGCAAGTCTGGCTGCACAACAAAAAATAGCAAATTTATTTCGTTTAGTTTCAAACCTTTAAAAAAGGAATTTATTGTATTAAAATTTAAAAAAAATAAATAACATCTTTTTGTGTTGTTTTCATTTGTTGTGCAGACAGATTTGCAGTGCTACAGTAATTGTAGTGGGATTAAAAGAGTGTTTAGTGCAAAAAAGTCGCAGTCTCCACTGCAAGGAAACTAGTACTGTCTCTGTCTTGAAGATTGCAGTGCGGGAAAGCTAGCAGAAAATGGTGGTTATCATTATGGTAATGGTGCATTATTTTGTTTTGTCGGTGCAGGTTTATTTTGTCGGTACCATAAGAGGATGAGTTACAATCGTTATAAAATAATCGTAACTGTGACTCTTGTTATCTACTAACACGATAACGTTGTTTAAACGTTTTGAGTCCGAGTCACACTGATTTAATACTGGTTGTAACTAGCCCCCCTAAAAAAAACGACTAGGGGGGCCTAGATGAGTAGCCTCTGGCATTACCCCCCCCCCCGTTTTAACCTCGGGGGGGGGGGGCAGTGCACAGGTCTGTATGAGTAAAATGTGTTTTTTTGGATTTTAACCCTTTCCCCTCCCCCTAAATCTGGGGTGTGTCTAGGGTAGCCCCAAATTTTAGGGGTTGGGGGATGTGGGTGTTTTTTTATATAGTCGGGATTTTTTTGGGGGGTGTAACCCCCCTGCCAATTATAAACCCCCACCCCCCCCCCTGCCCATTTATGCCCCAGTTCGGATTTTGTTTTTACCTTAACGTCCCTCTGGAATATAAAATCCTACCCCCGTTTCTCCCTGCATGAATACTTTTGTTACTGTTTTTAATGTAAAATTGTCAACAAAAACTTGAATTTCACTGTGTAAAAAAGTAATTATAGAATTAGTTGGAACGTAATTTATAGTTTGTCTAATTTTGCAACAAAAATAGTTTTGAATAGTCTTAAAATAGACAAAAATAATTTTGTAACTAGATAGTTTGATAAACATTGGCAGCAAAATATTTAGTTTTAGATTTTTTTTTGGTTTCAGCTAAGATTTATTCTCACTCAGCCTATGACAGTAAAATTTTTTTATAACTATTTAGAATGTAAAAAGACTAGCCAATAATTAAAATTATGGTAGGTTGCAAACTAGTCAGTTTGTTTACTAAATGTTTATTTGTGTTAAATGTAAAAAAGGAAACGCGTTATAATAATAAAATGAAAAAATAAAAAAAGTAACTTGGGCCTGACAAAAGTTTTCGCAGGTTCCCACTGGGGTTGGAACTCGGTAGCTCAGTAGTTTGACCCCCGTGTCTTCGCCACTCAACCAAAGGTTAATTTGGTAAAAGGAGTTAAAACCGTCTTATAAATGGTGCTGTACTCAGAGTAATATTTTTGAAGTAACATGACAGGATAAAGTAAGTAAAATGACAGGATAAAACTTTTTATCGAAAACCAAAATCGTGCGTTAAAAAGGTTTGTAAATAGGGATTGATACAAGGTGCTGCCAATAGTTAAAGATGGAATGAAATTTCTTGTTTGAAGAAGTGCGTTTTAATAAAAAAAAACTTATTAACGAAATATTGCGATTTCGAATTTTTGTTAGTTGTTTCTATATCAAAGCAACGCTGTTTTATTGTTATGGTATAAGTATTTAACTAAATAAAAACACTTGTTATATATTTGTCATACAGTTTTTAATAATTATGACCTTGAGAATATTTGCTTTCTCTGGAGAAATTTGCAGTTGGTAGTCGTTTTCAATGGGGTTAAAAACATTAACAGCGAGTTAATTAAATGTTTTTTTAACCTGTACCTGCCCTTTCCTTCTCGGGCACTATGTTTCAACTCACATCGTTGTGTAGATGGAATTGCATACTCTTTAACTTTAACTAAATGCTTATTTGTGTGAAATTTAAAAGATCAAATGCGTCATACAATGGTAATAATTTAAAAAAAAATAAAAAGTAATTGTGAAAAAAATTGAAGTCATCGGTGGGGTTGGATCTCCCTAGCTCGGTCGATTGAGTCCCGCATCTTAACCACTGGGCTAAGAGGGGATTTGGATAACTGTACTAAAAGCGACTTGACTTATAAACAGTCCTGTACTCAGAAGAATATTTTTTTTGTATAACACAGGCAAACAATAGATCAAAACATTATTGAAAAGGCACAACTAATGGTTTAAAAAGATCGCAGAGTAAATTGTAATTAATATAATTCGCTTTAAATGGGTAAATTTGAAATAAAATGGAGAAAACTAAACGGAGCTTGTTAGTTTTGGAAAACACGCACATATTAACGAAATAGTATTAGGCTTAAGTAGTTTTTGCACTTGTTGGATTATAAAACCCATTTAAACAATGTTTATTAAAGTTTTTTTTTTTGTATTTTTTGATAACACCACATAATATACATCTTACAACTAAAAATGTTTGTTTCAGTACTTATGACCTTAATTAATTTGGCTTTTGCCGGTGAATTTTGAAGTTGGTAATCATTTTCTATGGTGTCAAAGACGTTCGTAGTTATTTTATTTAGTTTTAAAACATTTCGAAAGTCTGTATATTTCATTAAAATCAAAAAATTTCGACATAGGGTACTGCATTTAATTTCGGCACTTTTTCGTTTTTTCAATGTAACTTTTCACTGTATGGCCCGATTTTCATGTTTGATAGCTCATTTTAAAGCTTTTACAATACTGCGTTGCGTCATAAAAGTTTCAATGTACAAAAGTTGTTTTTTTATTTAATTAAATCAGTTTTTAAAAAAATGAAAAATTGCCGAAATTAAATGTATATGCATTTAATTTCCGCAATTTACAAACAATCTATCGTTTCTCAGTCAAAAAATCATTATTTTCAAAAATTCAAAAGCCTATTATTATCTCCAGACAGTTTTCTTTAATCTAAGCTTCTATTTGTTGTTCAACGTGTAACTGGTAAAAAATTACAGCTAAAATGCCAACTGGTATCAAAATGAGCAAAATTTGGGAAAAAAGTGCTTTTAATTTCGGCAATTTTTAAAAGTACCCCCTTAATCGAGTTTAAGTGAAGTGCTATGACCCCTACACATTTCAACGTTGTCTTTTAACTATTTGCAACTACAATTTAACACCCGACCACTTAATTCAACCCGTTTTTACCTACAGCAATATGTGTGCCGAAATTACACTATTTTATTTTATAACGATTGCCCACCACAGACGCAACGTAGAATCATGGGGACTAAAAAATTGGAAAATACACTAAATTTTACCAGGACAGTTTAATTTTTAAACCAATTTATTGCGTAATCATGAAATGCCCATGTTCTAAAAACGAGTAGCAATTTTATTTTTTTTTGTAAATTACACAATTTCACATGAAAATATCATAACATAACAAATAAAAAGCTGACGACAGTCATCTACATATAATTAGCTCTCATTTGAGCTATCAAACGTCGTATTTCGCCCAGGATTACCAAAGATATAGTCCAAAATCAAAAATGCCCAATTGGGAAAAGTGCCGAAATTAAATGCACTACCCTATTTACAACATATAATTAAAATATGGTTATTTACGCGTGTTAAATTCGATGATAATGTCGTTATTTTTTTTGTTGCGCGGCCAGACTCTCAGTGCGAAAATATTCGCAGTGCGAATAAAGCGGTATTGAGTGCGAAAGAATTCGCAGTCCCCACTGCGGGAAAACTAACACTGCGTTAAAAATCGCAGCGCGGGAAAACTAGCAGAAAATGGCGGATTTTTGCGAGAAAAGTCGCACATGAATTCAAAAGTGCGACTTTTCTCGCAAAATTTTGGTCAAAAATTTAGTGTACAGTCGGACAATCTCTTGTCTTATATATTCTTGATAATATGAAGCTTTTGGTGCATAATATGCTTAGCAGTAAACATTTGAAAGGCATTCAAAAAGGCTACCCGCTGAACATATATGCGGACAAGACTGAAAAGCCAAGAATGCTGACTTTCTTAAAAGAATGGCTACAGAAACTGGATTGGCAAGCCTTTAAATCCACCGCCGACAGCTTGGACATGGGTGCTGAACTGCATGTTACGTTACTGGAGGAAGGATCGAAAGGGTACTGGGAGGCGAACAAGGATTTTCTGAAAGAAGTTTATAAACTTCTGCTGGAATTGGAGCTATTGGAAGGTTTTCTAGAGTGTCCGGAAACAGGAAGAAAATTTCTGATAAAAAACGGGATTCCTAATGCTAGCAAAAATATATAATAAATGAAAAATGAGACACTTAGTACAAACTGCTTGTAAAAAAAGTGACCTTTTGATTTTGGCTCCCATTTAAATGGGTCCCATTTAAATGGGACCAAGAAATCAAAAGGTCCCATTTAAATGGGACCAGGTCCCATTTAGTTTCTTTTATTATATATTTTTGCTAAAGGTAGAATTCGAAAAAAAGATTTAAGCTTCAAAAAAAAATCCGGCTGAAAGAAAGGTATATTTTACTAAATTTTCATTCCATTTGTCTCTTAAGTCAATTAATTTTTATAAAAATCATGCCATATGCCCTAAACATTGTCATTTTTATAGTCTTGAAAAATAATTTGTAAAGTTTGCTAATCAAAAATATATAATAAAGGAAAAATGAGACACTTAGAACAAACTGCTTGTAAAAAAAGGTCCCATTTAAATGGGACCTGGTCCCATTTAAATGGGACTTTTTGATTTTGGTCCCATTTAAATGGGATCCCATTTAAATAAGTCCCATTTAAATGGGATCCCATTTAAATGGGATCCCATTTAAATAGGTCCCATTTAAATGGTATCGCATTTAAATGGGACCCATTTAAATGGGATCCCATTAAATGGGACCTATTTAAATTGGGATCCCATTTAAATGGGATCCCATTTAAATTGGACCCATTTAAAGGGGATCCCATTTAAATGGGGTCCCAATAAAATGGGACCTATTTAAATGGGATCCCATTTAAATGGGACCTATTTAAATGGGATCCCATTCAAATGGGACCTATGAATAAAAAAAATTACAACAATTTTTTTAATTAATAAATACGCATCATTTTATATTGTTTTTTATTTGAGCGGCGGTCTGACGTCGCGTAATTAAGCGGCGGGGCAAGCACACACACACAAACAAACATATTATTAACCCATCATTATTTTTTAATACTCTCTCTTCCCGACACTCAGGAGTGCGATGATTCGAACAGTTGGACACATAAAGGTGATTCCATAAAAATACACACATAAGTTTTTTCTTAAGGGGCTGGAGCAAACTTTAACTTCACTTTTTTAAATGATATATTTTACAGTAAACAAAACAGTATTTACAGAAAAAACAGATAATAAAAATGTAACCTTAATTATAATGACAAAGATCACAATATTAAAATGGTATGTTTAATATTAACTTTTTTCATAAAAAGTAATTATATTGTTTTCGTCAGCTATAAAATAGGGTTGTATTAATAAAACAATATAATTACTTTTTATGAAAAATTTAAATTTAAAAAACCATTTAAATATCAGTGCTAATATAATTTTTAAAAATTAAATAGAACGCTGATTTTTTTTTCAAATTTTCGTGTATTCACAAAATATAAGTCATTAAAAAAATTGAAGTTAAAGTTTGCTGAAAATGATTTAAAGAAAAATTTAAAAAAAAAACGTATGTGTGTGTGTGTGTGTGTGTGGCATATCCCATCGCCGCTCACGCGAAAAGAATTAAAAATGATGCGTTAATAAATTTTTTTTTGTTTTTTAATTACGCACGTCAGACCGCCGCTCAAATAAAAAACAATATAAAATGATGCGTATTTATTAATTAAAAAAATTGTTGTAATTTTTTTTATTCATAGGTCCCATTTAAATGGGATCTTGATCCATTTAAATAGGTCCCATTTAAAGGGGATCCCATTTAAATGGGATCCCATTTAAATAGGTCCCATTTAAATGGGATCCCATTTAAATGGGATCCCATTTAAATAGGTCCCATTTAAATGGGATCCCATTTAAATGGGATCCCATTTAAATAAGTCCCATTTAAATGGGACCTATTTAAATGGGATCCCATTTAAATGGGACTTATTTAAATGGGATCCCATTTAAATGGGACCAAAATCAAAAAGTCCCATTTAAATGGGACCAGGTCCCATTTAAATGGGACCTTTTTTTACAAGCAGTTTGTTCTAAGTGTCTCATTTTTCCTTTATTATATATTTTTGATTTTAGAGCAAACTTTACTTATTTTTCAAGATGTATAAAAATGACAATGTTTAGGGCATATGGCATGATTTTTATAAAAATTAATTAATTTAAGAGACAAATGGAATAATTTCATTGATTTTTAGCAGAATTTTTTTTGAAGCTTAAATATTTCAAACTCTCCTTTAGCAAAAAATATATAATAAAAGAAACTAAATGGGACCTGGTCCCATTTAATGGGAGACCTTTTGATTTTGGTTCCATTTACGAATGGGATCCCCCGTTTAAATGAGACCAAAATCAAAAGGTCACTTTTTTTACAAGCAGTGTACTACAGTGTCTCATTTTTCATTTATTATATATTTTTGCTCACATTTAGAATCCCGTTTTTTATCAGAAATTTTCTTCCTGCTTCCGGACACTCTCAAAAACCTTCCAATGCGGCTCCAATTCCAGCAGAAGTTTATAAACTTCTTTCAGAAAATCCTTGTTCACCTCCTTTCGATCCTTCCTCCAGGGTGAGCGTGACATGCAGTTCGCGCGCGCTGTCAGCGGTGATTTTAAAGGCTTCCGATCCAGTTTGCCGGTACTTTTAAGAAGTAGGTTTTTCGCATTTATCCGCATCTGTTCAGCGGGTAGCCTTTTTTTGGAAATTTTTGCCTTTCAAAAGTTTACTGCTAGGCATTGTTGTGCACAAAAGCATGTTCTTGCGAGAAATCTATAGACAAGAGATTGTCCGACTGTACACTTTGGCCGAAATTTTTGCGAGAAAAGTCGCACTTTCGAATTCATGTCGATTTTTCTCGCAAAAATCACCATTTCTGCTCAGTTTTCCCGCGCTGGGATTGTTAACGCACGTGTTAGTTTTCCCGCAGTGGGGGACTGCGGGTTCTCTCGCAGCTCAAAATCCGCTTTTTTATTCGCACTGCAATTTCTTTTGCACTGCGAGTATAGGCCGCGCAAGAAAGAAAATAAAAGCATTAAAATCGAGTTTAAGAGCGCGTAAGTAACCCCGTATTTTAATTCTTTGTGTGAAATAGGGTAGTGCATTCAATTTCGGCACTTTTCATAATTGGGCATTTTTGATTTTTCAAACTGTATACTTTGGTAATCCTGGACAGAAATACGACGTTTGGATAGGTGCGATTGAGAGCTAATTATATGTTCCAGATGAATGTCGTCAGCTTTTTATTGTTTTCTGTTATGATATTTCTCATGTGAAATTGTGTAATTTACAAAAAATAAAATTGTTACTCGTTTTTAGAACGTGGGATTTTCGCAATTTACACAATCAAATTGGTTTAAAAATTAAATATGTTATCGGTAAA
The DNA here is from genome assembly GCA_030248175.1 of Microlaimidae sp. YZB2_3. NCBI lineage: Eukaryota > Metazoa > Nematoda > Chromadorea > Desmodorida > Microlaimidae > Microlaimidae sp. YZB2_3. Next base: position 15,378 of record JASAMX010011678.1, on the reverse strand, counting down.
ATTTAGTCTATTTTCCGAATTTTTAGTCCCCATAGTCTTACATTTGCGTCTGTGGTGACTACAATCGTTATAGACTGAAATAGTGTAATTTTTGCAACAGCTTCATATACTGTAGGTAAAAACGGATTGAATTAAGTGGTCGGGTGTTAAATTGTAGTTGTAAATAGTTAAAAAGGACAAGCGTTTATGTGTTCAGGGTTCAAAGCACTTGACTTAAACTCGATTAAGGGGGTACTTTTAAAAAGTGCCGAAATTAAATGCACTTTTTCCGAATTTTTATTCATTTAGATTGCCAGTTGGCATTTTTCCTGTTAAAATTTGCCAGTTCCGCGTTGAACAACAAATAGAAGCTTAAAATAAAAAGAACTGTATAAAAGAGGAGTAATAATTAGGTTTTTAAATTTTTGAAAATTGATGATTTTTTGAGTTACAAACGATAGATATTTTTGTGTAAATACAAAAATTTGATGCAAAAATATTTAATTTTAACAAGATTTCCATTTTTTTTAAAACTAACATTTGGTTGAATAAAAAAAACAACTTTTGTACATTGCAACTTTTTATGACGCAACGTAGGAAAAGAAAAGCTTTAAAAAATGAGCTATAGAACATGAAAATCGGCTCATACAGTAAAAAGTTACATTGGAAAAACTGAAAAAGTTTCAAAATTAAATGCACTATCCTATGTCGAAATTTTTTGGTTTTAATGAAATTATACAGACTTTCAGAATGTTTTAAAACTAAGATAAAATAACTACGAAAATTTTTAACACCATAGAAAAATAATTCCCAACTTCAAAATTCCCACCGGAAAAAGCCAAGAAATTAATTAAGGTCATAATTATTGAAACAAATCATTTTTAGTTTTAAGATGTATATTATGTGGTGTTATCAAGAACTACAAAAAACTTTAATTAGACATTGTTTAAATGGGTTTTTATAATCCAACAAGTGCAAAAACTACCTTAGCCTAGATACTTATTTCGGTTTCAATATGTGCCATTATTTCAAAACAAACAAGCTCCCCTTAGTTTTCTCCGATTTTGTTTCGAATTTACCCATTTAAATCAAATTATATTAATTACAATTTAGTCTGCCTTCTTCTTAAACCATTCAGTTGTGCCCTTTTAATGAAGATTTGATCTATTGTTTGCCTTTGTTATACAAAAATAAGGTTCTTCTGAATACAGAACTGTTTATAAGACGCTTTTCGTACAGTTATCCAAATCCCCTCTCCTCCCATGTGGTGAAGATGGGCAGGAATCGACCGAACTTGGGAGATCCAACCCCCACCGATGACTTCAATTTTTTTCACAATTACTTTTTTTTTAAATTATTGCCGATTTGTATGACGCATTTTAATCTTTTAAATTTAGCACAATTAAGCAGTTTAGTTAAAGTTAGAGAGTATGCAATTTCAAACTACACAACAATGTGAGTTGAAACATAGTGCCCTTTTTTTTTTAAAAAAAAAAAAAAAAAAGAGAATATTTTTTGAGCTCGCTGTAAAATTTTTTAACCCGATTGAAAAGACACAACTTACCAACTGCAACCGGCTCCAGAGGGAGCAAATATTCTCAAGGTCATAATTATTAAAAACTGGGGGTGGGATATATAACAAATGTTTTTTATTTAGTTAAATACTTATACCATAACAATAAAACAGCGTTGCTTTTGATATGCAAAAACAACTAACAAAAATTCAAAAATCGCAATATTTCGTTAATAAGTTTTTTTTTATTAAAACGCACGGAGGGGGGGGAGAAATTTCATTCCATCTTTAACTATTGGCAGCACCTTATTATGCGATCCTATTTACAAACCTTTTTTTAACGCACAAATTTTTTTTTCGATAAAAAGTTTTATCCCTTGTTTCGTTTTACTTACTTTATCCTGTCATGTTACTTAGAAAATTTTTTTCTCAATTACAAGCACCATTTATAAGACGGTTTTAACTCCTTTTACCAAATTAACCTTTGGTTGAGTGGAGAGGAGCGCGAGCTTCGAACTTCTGAGTTACCGAGTTCCAACCCCAGTGGGGAACCTGCGAAAACTTTTGTCAGGCCCAAGTTACTTTTTTTATTTTTTCATTTTATTATTATAACGCGTTTCCTTTTACATTTAACACAAATAAACATTTAGTAAACAAACTGACTAGTTTTGCAACCTTACCATACTTTTAATTATTGGCCTAGTCTTTTTACATTCTAAATAGTTATAAAAAAATTTTACTGTCATAGGCTTACGGTGAGAATAAATCTTAGCTGAAACCAAAAAAAAATCTAAAACTAAATATTTTGCTGCCAATGTTATCTAAACTATCTAGTTATCAAAAGTTATTTTTGTCCTATTTTCTGACAATTTTACATTAAAAACAGTAACAAAAGTATTCATGCAGGGAGAAACGGGGGTAGGATTTTATATTCCAGAGGGACGTTAAAGTAAAAACAAAATCCGAACTGGGGGGGGGGGGTGCTGGATTTTTATTCTAGTAGAAACATCTAAAATTTTTCGGAAGCAAGGACATGGGTCCCCTGCGCCTTACCCCATTTTCATCCTATTAACATAGGGTCCGAGAAGCGGGGTATACCAACCTCCCCCCTGGCCTCTTCTGAGATGTCATTTTTTTGTACCCCAAGCTTACCCCTGCCCCTAGCCATGTCGTCGCGGCAATTTTAAATATTTTTTTTTTGGTGGGGACGATAGGAGATCCTTAAACATTTGTCCACTTATGTTTAAGGATCTCCTATCGTCCCCACCGAGAAAAAAATATTTGAGAGTTCCGCGACGACATGGCTAGGGGGGGGGGGGGGCTCAAAAGACAAAAAAGTGACATCTCAGAAGAGGCCAGGGGGGAGGTTGGTATACCCCGCTTCTGGGACCCTATGTTAATAGGATGAAAACCAACTAAGACCCACAGGACCCATGTGGATGTTTGGGAAATTTTTTAAATGTTTCTCCTAGAATAAAAATTTAGGCACCCCCCCCCCAACAGTTTGGATTTTGTTTTTAATTTAACATTCCTCTGGAATACCAAATCCTACCCCCGTTTACTCCCTGCATGAAATAATTTTGTTACTGTTTTTAATGTGAAATTGTCAACAAAAATGACAAAAATAATTTTTATTAACTATATAGTTTAAATAACATTGGCAATTTTTTTTTTAGTTTTATATTTTTTTTTGGTTTCAGCTAAGATTTATTCTCACTCAGCCTATGACAGTAAAATTTTTTTATAACTATTTAGAATGTAAAAAGACTAGGCCGATAATTAAAAGTATGGTAGGGTAGAGAACTAGTCAGTTTGCTTTACTAAATGTTTATTTGTGTTAAATGTAAAAATTGAAACGCGTTATAATAATAAAATGAAAAATAAAAAAAATATTAAAGGCCTGACAAAGTTTTCGCAGGTTCGCTCAGGGCTTGGAACTCGGTAACTCTAGTAGTTTGAGCCCCCCGTCTTCGCCACTCAAAAGGAGGTGGATTTGGTAAAAGGAGTTAAAACCGTCTTATAAATGGTGCTATTACTTCAGAGTAATATTTTTGAAGTAACATGACAGGATAAAGTAAGTAAAATGACAAGGGTAAAGCTTTTTATCGAAAACCAAAATCGTGCGTTAAAAAGGTTTGTAAATCAGGATTGATACAAGGTGCTGCCAATAGTTAAAGATGGAATGAAATTTCTTGTTTGAAGAAGTGCGTTTTAATAAAAAAAAACTTATTAACGAAATATTGCGATTTCGAATTTTTGTTAGTTTGTTTCTATATCAAAGCAACGCTGTTTTATTGTTATGGTATAAGTATTTAACTAATAGAAAAACATTTGTTATATATTTGTCATACAGTTTTTAATAATTATGACCTTGAGAATATTTTGCTTTCTCTGGAGAAATTTGCAGTTGGTAGTCGTTTTTCAATGGGGTTAAAAACATTAACAGCGAGTTAATTAAATGTTCTTTTTAACCTGTACCTGCCCTTTCCTTCTCGGGCACTATGTTTCAACTCACATCGTTGTGTAGTTTGATACCCATACTCTTTAACTTTAACTAAATGCTTATTTGTTCTGAAGTTTAAAAGATCAAATGCGTCATACAATGGTAATAATTTAAAAAAAAAGTAATTGTGAAAAAAATTGAAGTCATCGGTGGGGGTTGGATCTCCCTATAGCTCGGTAGATTGCGTGCCGCATCTTGACCACTTGGGCAAAAAGGGGATTTGGATAACTGTACTAAAAGCGTCTTATAAACAGTCCTGTATTCAGAAGAATATTTTTTTTTGTATAACAAGAGGCAAACAATAGATCAAATCTTCATTAAAAAGGCACAACTAATGGTTTAAAAAGATCGCAGACTAAATTGTAATTAATATAATTCGCTTTAAATGGGTAAATTTGAAATAAAATAAGAAAAATATTAAACGGAGCTTGTTTGTTTTGAAAAATCACGCATATTTTAACGGGTAAGTTATAGGCTTAAGTAGTTTTTGCACTTGTTGGATTATAAAACCCATTTAAACAACGTTGATTAAAGTTTTTTTTTGTATTTTTTGATAACACCACATAATATACATCTTAAAACTAAAAATGTTTTGTTTCAATAATTATGACCTTAACTAATTTGGCTTTTTAGGTGAATTTTGAAGTTGGTAATCATTTTTCTATGGTGTCAAAGACGTTCGTCGTTATTTTTGTCATTTTTAAAACATTGAGAAAGTCTGTATATTTTCATTAAAATCAAAAAATTTCGACATAGGGTAGTGCATTTAATTTCGGCACTTTTTCGTTTTTCCAATGTAACTTTTTACTGTATGACCCGATTTTCATGTTTGATAACTCATTTTAAAGCTTTTAAAATACTGCGTTGCGTCATAAAAGTTGCAATGTACAAAAGTTGTTTTTTTTTATTTAATTAAATCAGTTTTTAAAAAAAATGGAAAATTGCCGAAATTAAATATATGCATTTAATTTCGGCACTTTACAAACAATCGATCGTTTCTCAGTCAAAAAATCATTATTTTCAAAAATTTAAAAACCTATCATTATCTCCAGACAGTTTTCTTTAATTTAAGCTTCTATTTGTTGTTCAACGTGTAACTGGCAAAAAATTACAGGTAAAATGCCAACTGGTATCAAAATGAGCAAAATTTGGGAAAAAAGTGCATTTAATTTCGGCACTTTTTAAAAGTACCCCCTTAATCGAGTTTAAGTGCAGTGCTTTGACCCCTACACATATCAACGTTGTCTTTTAACTATTTACAACTACAATTTAACACCCGACCACTTAATTCAATCCGTTTTTACCTACAGCATATGAGTGCCAAAATTACACTATTTTATTTTATAACGATTGCTCACCACAGACGCAATGTAGAACTATGGGGACTAAAAATTCGGAAAATAGACTAAATTTTACCAGGACAGTTTAATTTTTAAACCAATTTATTGCGTAATCGTGAAATGCCCATGTTCTAAAAACGAGTAACAATTTTATTTTTTGTAAATTACACAATTTCACATGAAAATATCATAACATAACAAATAAAAAGCTGACGACAGTCATCTACATATAATTAGCTCTCATTTGAGCTATCAAACGTCGTATTCCGTCCAGGATTACCAAAGATATAGTCCAAAATCAAAAATGCCCAATTGGGAAAAGTGCCGAAATTAAATGCACTACCCTATTTACAACATATAATTAAAATATGGTTATTTACGCGTGTTAAATTCGATGTTAATGTCTTTATTTTTTTTGTTGCGCGGCCAGACTCGCAGTGCAAAAATAATCGCAGTGCGAATAAAGCGGTATTGAGTGCGAAAGAATTCGCAGTCCCCACTGCGGGAAAACTAACACTGCGTTAAAAATCGCAGCGCGGGAAAACTAGCAGAAAATGGCGGATTTTTGCGAGAAAAGTCGCACATGAATTCAAAAGTGCGACTTTTCTCGCAAAATTTTGGTCAAAAATTTAGTGTACAGTCGGACAATCTCTTGTCTTATATATTCTTGATAATATGAAGCTTTTGGTGCATAATATGCTTAGCAGTAAACTTTTGAAAGGCATTCAAAAAGGCTACCCGCTGAAAATATATGCGGACAAGACTGAAAAGCCAAGAATGCTGACTTTCTTAAAAGAATGGTACCGAAACTGGATTGGCAAGCCTTTAAATCCACCGCCGACAGCTTGGACATGGGTGCTGAACTGCATGTTACGTTACTGGAGGAAGGATCGAAAGGGTACTGGGAGGCGAACAAGGATTTTCTGAAAGAAGTTTATAAACTTCTGCTGGAATTGGAGCTATTGGAAGGTTTTCTAGAGTGTCCGGAAACAGGAAGAAAATTTCTGATAAAAAACGGGATTCCTAATGCTAGCAAAAATATATAATAAATGAAAAATGAGACACTTAGTACAAACTGCTTGTAAAAAAAGTGACCTTTTGATTTTGGTCCCATTTAAATGGGATCCCATTTAAATGGGACCAAAATCAAAAGGTCCCATTTAAATGGGACCAGGTCCCATTTAGTTTCTTTTATTATATATTTTTGCTAAAGGTAGAGTTCGAAAAAAAGATTTAAGCTTCAAAAAAAAATCCGGCTGAAAGAAAGGTATATTTTACTAAATTTTCATTCCATTTGTCTCTTAAGTCAATTAATTTTTATAAAAATCATGCCATATGCCCTAAACATTGTCATTTTTATACATCTTGAAAAATAATTTGTAAAGTTTGCTACTAAAATCAAAAATATATAATAAAGGAAAAATGAGACACTTAGAACAAACTGCTTTTAAAAAAGGTCCCATTTAAATGGGACCTGGTCCCATTTAAATGGGACTTTTTGATTTTGGTCCCATTTAAATGGGATCCCATTTAAATAAGTCCCTTTTAAATGGGATTCCATTTGAAATAGGTCCCATTTAATGGGACTTATTTAAATGGATCCCATTTAAATGGGACCTATTTTTGAACAGCAAATGGGATCCCATTTAAATTGGGTCCCATTTAAATGGCGCCAGCTCCCATTTGAATGGGATGGGACCCAATTTAAATGGGATCCCATTTAAATGGGACCTATTTAAATGGGATCCCATTTAAATGGGACCTATGAATAAAAAAATTACAACAATTTTTTTAATTAATAAATACGCATCATTTTATATTGTTTTTTATTTGAGCGGCGGTCTGACGTGCGTAATTGAGGTTTTGGGGGAAAAAACAAAAAAGAAGATTTATTAACGCATCGGGGGGGGGGGGGGGGGGGGGGGGGGGGGGGGGGGGGGGGGGGGGGGGTGTGTCTTTTTGTTTTTCTGTTTTATCCTATTTCATTTTTAATTCTTTTCGCGTGAGCGGCGATGGGATATGCCACACACACACACACAATACGTTTTTTTATTAAAACAGACCACTATATTGGTGTATTTTTTTATTTTATATATTATTGTTGTTTTGTGTTTTGGGTTTTGTTTTTTTTTTCTTGAGTTTGTTGGTGATTTTGTGAGTTTTTATGGGAAAGTGAAAAAATTATTTTTGAGCCAAAATTTTATTCTAAAACCCCCCTAAATTTTTGAACGAAGAAACTTAATTGTATTTTAGTAAATTTGTAGTTTTTTTGATTTCGGGTGTTTTTGTTTTTTAAATCATTTAAAATCAGCAAACTTTTGAACATGTTGCAATTTTTTTCAATGACTTATATTTTGTGAATACACGAAAGATGTTAAAAAATTATTTTGTAAAAAAATTGAGCCTATAAAATAGGAAATTTTCTCTTCTATCGTTGATATATTATTTATTAATTTGGATAAGTATGAGGCTAAATAATTAATCAGCTGTTCTATTTAATTTTTAAATTTCGAGTAAAAAACAAAGTGGCACAAAACGTGGTACTATTACAATACATTCTATCTGATAATGGACATATTTTCTTTTAGTTAATGCAATAGCCAAATATATATAGTAGGAACCTGATATTTAAATGTTTTTTTGGATTTAAAAGTTCAATAATTTTGCACAATTTTCTATCATTTAAATTTTTGGCCAACCTCCCCTCAAAAGACCTAAAATAAAAAATGAAGACCGAAACAATTTTAAAATTGGAAGCGAAATTTTTTTTTTAGGTCTTTTGAGGGGAGGTTGGCCAAAAATTTAAATGATAGAAAATTGTGCAAAATTATTGAACTTTTAAATCCAAAAAAACATTTTGAGGTTCCTACTATATAATTTGGGCTATATTGCATTAACTTAAAAGAAAATTATGTCCATTATCAGGTAGAATGTATTGTAATAGTACCACGTTTTGTGCCACTTTGTTTTTTACTCGAAATTTAAAAAAAAATAGGACAGCTTATTAATGTATTGTGAGCCTCATACTTATCCGAAATTATAATAATATATCCTGATGAAAGTGAAAATTACTATTGTTTTAGGCTTAATTTACAAAACTAATTTTATAGCATCTTTGATGAGATATTTGAAAATTGTTAACATTTTCAAAAAATTTGCCTGATTTTAAAAATTTGCAAAAAATTCAAAAACACCCGATAATCTTGAAAAAAACTACAAATTTACTTTGAAAATACAATTAAGTTTCTTCGTTCAAAAATTTAGTGGGGGTTGTTTAGAAAACTAGTCAAAAACACATTTTTTTTCCTTTCGGCCTTAAAAAACGCACAAAAACTGGGTGCTTTACGCGAACGTACTTTTTTGTTTCAAAGAGGTTATAAAAAAACTTAAAACCTCATTGTAAAGTCGACAAAACGGGATTTTACATGGTATAATTTATGTTATTTTTAAAGATTTTGTAAAAATTTTAGAGGATTTTACTTTTTAGCCTAATTTTTGTATTAGTGGTTTGTTTTGATGAAAAAAACATATAGCATATCCTATTTTTGCGCCTGCTGCGTTGCTTGCACTGATCCAAAAAAGAATTAAAAATGATGCGTTTTCTAATAAAGCAAAAAATAAATTGAGACTGGTTGGTGCTGGTTGGGCGCGGTGGAGCGCCGTTTTTCTGCGAGAAATTCGGCGACGCGCTCATAATCCGCTGGCGCTTCGCACCGTTGCTCCCGTTGTGCGCCGCGAAATTGCCATTTACTGCGCCGAAATGCCTTTTCCCGCCACCTACCGCGGCGCTTGCGTTCCCGTTTAGCGCCATGTGACCGTTCGTCGTCACCCCGTTTTGGTGCAGAGCGGCGGTGGTGGCGGAGCCGTTCAGGCTGCTAGGCCCGTTGGACGGCCCGTTAGTCATGCTGTAGACGAGGAATTCCGTGACGAAGCTCAGTTTCTGATCCAAATCTTCCAGTTTTTTTTTGATTTTTTAATTACGCACGTCAGATCCGCCGCGCGTCCGGGCGTGTTGTTTCCCTAATTGCTATATGAGGGGGTCTGAGTGCTCAATCAAAAAACAATATAAAATGATGCGTATTTATTAATTAAAAAAATTGTTGTAATTTTTTTTATTCATAGGTCCCATTTAAATGGGATCCCCATTTTAAATAGGGTCCCATTTAAATCGGATCCCCTTTGAAATGGGATCCCGTTTAATGGGATCCCGGTTTAAATCAGTCCCATTTAAATGGGACCCGTTTAAATGGGATCCCATTTTAAATAGGTCCCCATTTAAATAGGATCCCGTTTAATGGGGATCCGGATTGTCCCATTTAAATAAGTCCCATTTAAATGGGACCCTATTGCTTAAATGGGACCTATTTTAAATGGAATCCCATTTAAATGGGACTTATTTAAATGGGATCCCTTTAAATGGAACCAAAATCAAAAAGTCCCGTTTAAATGGGACCAGGTCCCTTTTAAATGGGACCTTTTTTTACAAGCAGTTTGTTCTAAGTGTCTCATTTTTTCCTTTATTATATATTTTTGATTTTAGTAGCAAACTTTACAAATTATTTTTCAAGATGTATAAAAATGACAATGTTTAAGGCATATGGCATGATTTTTATAAAAATTAATTGACTTAAGAGACAAATGGAATGAAAATTTAGTAAAATATACCTTTCTTTCAGCCGGATTTTTTTTTGAAGCTTAAATCTTTTTTTCGAACTCTACCTTTAGCAAAAAGTGTATAGATAAAAGAAACTAAATGGGACCTGGTCCCATTTAAATGGGACCTTTTGATTTTGGTCCCATTTAAATAGATCCCCTTAAAATGGGTACCAAAATCAAAAGGTCACTTTTTTACAAGCAGTTTGTACTAAGTGTCTCATTTTTCATTTATTATATATTTTTGCTAGCATTAGGAATCCGTTTTTTATCAGAAATTTTCTTCCTGTTTCCGGACACTCTAGAAAACCTTCCAATAGCTCCAATTCCAGCAGAAGTTTATAAACTTCTTTCAGAAAATCCTTGTTCGCCTCCCAGTACCCTTTCGATCCTTCCTCCAGTAACGTAACATGCAGTTCAGCACCCATGTCCAAGCTGTCGGCGGTGGATTTAAAGGCTTGCCAATCCAGTTTCGGTACCATTCTTTTAAGAAAGTCAGCATTCTTGGCTTTTCAGTCTTGTCCGCATATATTTTCAGCGGGTAGCCTTTTTGAATGCCTTTCAAAAGTTTACTGCTAAGCATATTATGCACCAAAAGCTTCATATTATCAAGAATATATAAGACAAGAGATTGTCCGACTGTACACTAAATTTTTGACCAAAATTTTGCGAGAAAAGTCGCACTTTTGATTTCATGTGCGACTTTTCTCGCCATTTTCTGCTAGTTTTCCCGCGCTGCGATTTTTAACACAGTGTTAGTTTCCGCAGTGGGGACTGCGAATTCTTTTCGCACTCAATACCGCTTTATTCGCACTGCGATTATTTTTGCACTCAAGTATTCGGCCGCGCAACAAAAAAAATAAAGACATTAACATCAAATTTAACGCGCGTAAATAACCATATTTTAATTATATGTTGTAAGTAGGGTAGTGCATTTAATTTCGGCACTTTTCCCAATTGGGCATTTTTGATTTTGGACTATGTCTTTGGTAATTATGGACGGAATACGACGTTTGATAGCTCAAATGAGAGCTAATTATATGTAGATGACTGTCGTCAGCTTTTTATTTGTTATGTTATGATATTTTCATGTGAAATTGTGTAATTTACAAAAAATAAAATTGTTACTCGTTTTTAGAACATGGGCATTTCACGATTACGCAATAAATTGGTTTAAAAATTAAACTGTCCTGGTAAAATTTAGTCTATTTTCCGAATTTTTAGTCCCCATAGTTCTACATTGCGTCTGTGGTGAGCAATCGTTATAAAATAAAATAGTGTAATTTTGGCACTCATATGCTGTAGGTAAAAACGGATTGAATTAAGTGGTCGGGTGTTAAATTGTAGTTGTAAATAGTTAAAAGACAACGTTGATATGTGTAGGGGTCAAAGCACTGCACTTAAACTCGATTAAGGGGGTACTTTTAAAAAGTGCCGAAATTAAATGCACTTTTTTCCCAAATTTTGCTCATTTTGATACCAGTTGGCATTTTACCTGTAATTTTTTGCCAGTTACACGTTGAACAACAAATAGAAGCTTAAATTAAAGAAAACTGTCTGGAGATAATGATAGGTTTTTAAATTTTTGAAAATAATGATTTTTTGACTGAGAAACGATCGATTGTTTGTAAAGTGCCGAAATTAAATGCATATATTTAATTTCGGCAATTTTCCATTTTTTTTAAAAACTGATTTAATTAAATAAAAAAAACAACTTTTGTACATTGCAACTTTTATGACGCAACGCAGTATTTTAAAAGCTTTAAAATGAGCTATCAAACATGAAAATCGGGTCATACAGTAAAAAGTTACATTGGAAAAACGAAAAAGTGCCAAAATTAAATGCACTATCCTATGTCGAAATTTTTTGATTTTAATGAAATATACAGACTTTCGAATGTTTTAAAACTAAATAAAATAACTACGAACGTCTTTGACACCATAGAAAATGATTACCAACTTCAAAATTCACCGGAAAAAGCCAAATTAATTAAGGTCATAATTATTGAAACAAACATTTTTAGTTTTAAGATGTATATTATGTGGTGTTATCAAAAAATACAAAAAAAAAACTTTAATCAACGTTGTTTAAATGGGTTTTATAATCCAACAAGTGCAAAAACTACTTAAGCCTAATACTATTTCGTTAATATGTGCGTATTTTCCAAAACAAACAAGCTCCGTTTAGTTTTCTCCATTTTATTTCAAATTTACCCATTTAAAGCGAATTATATTAATTACAATTTAGTCTGCGATCTTTTTAAACCATTAGTTGTGCCTTTTTAATGAAGATTTGATCTATTGTTTGCCTTTGTTATACAAAAAAAAAAATTCTTCTGAATACAGGACTGTTTATAAGACGCTTTTAGTACAGTTATCCAAATCCCCTCTTCGCCCAGTGGTTAAGATGCGGGACTTAATCGACCGAGCTAGGGAGATCCAACCCCACCGATGACTTCAATTTTTTTCACAATTACTTTTTTTTTAAATTATTACCATTGTATGACGCATTTGATCTTTTAAATTTCACACAAATAAGCATTTAGTTAAAGTTAAAGAGTATGCAATTCAAACTACACAACGATGTGAGTTGAAACATAGTGCCCGAGAAGGAAAGGGCAGGTACAGGTTAAAAAGAACATTTAATTAACTCGCTGTTAATGTTTTTAACCCCATTGAAAACGACTACCAACTGCAAATTTCTCCAGAGAAAGCAAATATTCTCAAGGTCATAATTATTAAAAACTGTATGACAAATATATAACAAATGTTTTTATTTAGTTAAATACTTATACCATAACAATAAAACAGCGTTGCTTTGATATAGAAACAACTAACAAAAATTCGAAATCGCAATATTTCGTTAATAAGTTTTTTTTTTATTAAAACGCACTTCTTCAAACAAGAAATTTCATTCCATCTTTAACTATTGGCAGCACCTTGTATCAATCCCTATTTACAAACCTTTTTAACGCACGATTTTGGTTTTCGATAAAAAGTTTTATCCTATCATTTTACTTACTTTATCCTGTCATTTTACTTCAAAAATATTACTCTGAGTACAGCACCATTTATAAGACGGTTTTAACTCCTTTTACCAAATTAACCTTTGGTTGAGTGGCGAAGACGCGGGGCTCAAACTACTGAGTTACCGAGTTCCAACCCCAGTGGGAACCTGCGAAAACTTTTGTCAGGCCCAAGTTACTTTTTTTATTTTTTCATTTTATTATTATAACGCGTTTCCTTTTTTACATTTAACACAAATAAACATTTAGTAAACAAACTGACTAGTTTGCAACCTACCATACTTTTAATTATTGGCTAGTCTTTTTACATTCTAAATAGTTATAAAAAAATTTTACTGTCATAGGCTGAGTGAGAATAAATCTTAGCTGAAACCAAAAAAAAATCTAAAACTAAATATTTTGCTGCCAATGTTATCAAACTATCTAGTTACAAAATTATTTTTGTCTATTTTGTTGACAATTTTACATTAAAAACAGTAACAAAAGTGTTCATGCAGGGAGAAACGGGGGTCGGATTTTAAATTCCAGAGGGACGTTAAAGTAAAAACAAAATCCGAACTGGTGGGGGGAGGGGGGGGGTGCCGGATTTTTATTCTAGGAGAAACATCTAAAATTTCGAAGCAAGGACATGGGTCCCCTGCCCTTACCCCATTTTCATCTATTAACATAGGGTCCGAGAAGCGGGGTTTACCAACCTCCCCCCTGGCCTCTTCTGAGATGTCATTTTTTTGTACCCCAAGCTTACCCCCTGCCCCTAGCCATGTCGTCGCGGCAATTTTAAATATTTTTTTTTGGTGGGGACGATAGGAGATCCTTAAACATTGTCCACTTATGGGTACTATTGTTGTGTGTGAAGTAAGTCTTTTTTCTAAACATGTATTTTTTAAAAACACTAATTTTTTAAAAGCAACCCTTTATACTCAATAAGTCAAATGACGTCAATTACTCAAATAAGTCAAATCATGTATGAACATGCCCCTGGATTTTTTACATAGCAATTTTTTCAAGAGGTATTAACAAACCTTTTTATCATTTATCTTTGATTAAGTCTACAAATATTACAGGGTTTTTTTTAAATCTAAAGATTTTTGATGGAAGGGAGCAGAATGAAGTTCCAAAAGTATAAAGTATTTTTTTATTGGGGGGATGGCAAAGGCTACTCTACGGTTTATTATGATCTGCAATCAAAAACGCCGATTTAATATCTACTGTATAATTGCGCAATGCGTTTTTAAGTTGGGAGCCGTCCATCGGTCCTGTTGTCCATCCTCTGCTGGCATTTTTAATTTTTTTCTTTCAGAAGGATTTTTTATAACTTTTCGCTCATAATTCTTCTTTACGTTAAAACTTTTCGCACTCCTCCTATCCCTGCGAAAAATTTGAGCAAAATTTCCACCCTCAAAATTCATTATAAAAAATGGGTTATTTACGTTAAAAAAACGTTACGTCGCGGAGTGGAATTGCCTACCAGGGACTGATTCCTTTTAGATCTGTGTTATAATCTTTTTACCAGCCAGAAAGGTTATAGGTCGTTTATGACCTCCACGGCTTTTCCGCGTTTCCTTTATACCCCAATCCCGCCCCCTCATTTATGACCTGCCTGGCTTTTCCGCGTTTCCTTTATACCCCAATCCGGCACGCCGAAGCTTAATTAGCCAGGGAGATTGCAAAAACAAGCCAGGGAAAGTATGCGCGAGCCAGTTGGCTTATTTGAGTGAAAAGGAATGCGGGAGCCAGTTGGCTTAATCGCGCTCGGGTGGCCTAAAAGGTTTCAGCTGGCCAGAGCTTTTAGATTGGGGAAACAAGAATGCGCGAGAATGCGGGAGCCAGTTGGCAAAATTGAGTGACCTTAGCATATGTATATAGCCAGTGCCCGCTAAAACATGCTGTCTGCAAAAGGACAAACAGGTTTTTCCCCCTCTGCCTGCTTAAACAGCGTTGGTAGCGTGGCTTATTACCTTTCTCCCTTGATAGCGTCCGTAAGCGTGTTTATTATTTGTTATTTCTAATACTATGGTTGAATTATATCTGGCTGACGCTGAAAATTAGAATGCAGACATGAGGGGTCCAATTAAAATTGTGCGGTAATGACGTTTTTTTTAAATAACAAATAAGAACGCAGATTTTTTTTTTAATTTCACCTTTTTACAAAATATACTAGAATTAACCATCTTTAGCCCTTTAAAAATTTGCATTTGGGTTTTAAATTAAGTAAATTGATAAATAATTATTAAAATACGCATTTTGATCTTTATTATTAAACCGATTTTGTTAAAAATTTTGAATGACTTTGTTGTTAAATAGTCGATTCAATACTGCAATTTTCGCGGTCAGCTAGATTTTATTTGCCTATAAGCGTGTTTA
>JASAMX010011676.1:10000-26673 GCA_030248175.1 Microlaimidae sp. YZB2_3 | reverse complement strand
GTGTTGCTTTCAACATGCTGCTTCGTGCCCAAAATTTTCTAATTAACAAAGCTGATGTGTTCCGATCGTGCAACATGAGTGCTAATGTAGTTATAAAAACAAAGATAATATTTTATTTATTACTGATAATATTACTTTTACTCTATATCAAAAAATCTGATCTTCCTTGAATCTTTCCTGATCTTCTCTGAAAAATTTTTATATTGATTTATTTATGGTTTCAAAAATATCATTGTCAACGACTTGCATTGAATTTTTAATAACACCATGCTCAAAAACTAAATTGGAAACCTATACAAAATTCCTTCGCATCCAAAAAATTCAAAAGCTTCGCTAAGGAAGGGGGCGGAAGCTATGTGTTAAATAGCACAATCTATTCAAATTAAAAAAAAACTGATATAAATTATCAATGTTTTGTTACACTTCTCGCGAAGCGGAACAAATTTGAGGGTTTTTTTGTTGTTTTTTTGAGTATTTTTATGCTTTTAAAACTCCCCCGAAATGTTTCTGAATTTATATTTAAACTAAAAATTTTTCCAAAAATTAAAAAATCGTAAGCCTTAAAAAAATTTTCGGTTTTGCCAGATTTGAGGGTTGGAGGGGAGAGGGCCCCCACCTCTACCTTTACCCTCCGGCCCATCTCATTTGTGGAGGCACAAGGGTTCATTTGGGGGCCATTCCCACCCTCCTGGCCCCCCAACTTTAACCAGATTTTTCTCATTGTACCACACATTTAATACAAAACACGCAATACTTATTGTTCATTTAAACAACCGTGTTCTTACGTTTTTGTCGTTAGTTATCCTGTCTGTTACAGGAAGTAAAAATCTGTAATAGGTTTGAAAAAAAATTTAAAATGCTTTTTTTTTTCTTAAAACAAAACAACATTTGTCGGTTTTGATTATTTACTGGTTTGTTGTTGAACATTTTGGTTTGTTGTTGAACGCCATTTTATATAATAATTTTGTAACAGTCGAAAGGTGGCGGTCGTAATTTAACTATACCCCAAACCCGCTTATTATTACTGCAACACAGCCTGAAATTATTTCACTGTTATAAAACACTTATAATTAAATAATAAATATAATTATAACTGTTATACTATTATTTTACATTTATTATTTTCTTATAAACAGTAGCTAATTGAGGTACAGCTTGACTTTTATTACGGTACTGTAATTTCCCTTGACACTCTAAAAATAAGAATTCAAATGAATTATATAACAATAAAATCTAAATAAATTTCTAAAAAAGATTGAAAATAATAAATTGTAAGTACAATAAAAATAAGCATTGTAGCGCACCAATTTTATTAAATAAACGAGTGATGTGCGCTAAAAAAGTTACAGGTGAGTTATGTATATTTTTAATTTTGTATACTGTGAAGAGACACTAAGGGGAAAGTTGTGAATCTAGAAAAATAGAATTGGGGAGCCCATAATATTCAATATATACTCGAGTATTTAGCAAGAAACTAAAAATGTTTAAATAAAACTAATACCTAATTTAAATAATTTTTAATAAAGTTATAGGCTTTAACAATATATCAATATGATATAAATATTGCATTGGGTTTTTCCTATTAATCTTTTTAAGTGTTTCTCATGAAAGTTTTATGTTTTTTAGCTCAGCTCTGGAGCTCCAGAACGAAGCTCCACTCCAGAACTCGAACTTCGCAGGAGCCGCGAACTCCTTATTTTGGTACTAATTTTATCAAAATTTAATGTGTAATGTCATACATTATCTTGTCAAAAACTTTTTGTAAATTAAATGTTTTTCAAATTTTATTAAAAACAATAAAAATAGTCCTAAAAATGCAGATAAAACAATTTAAAATCATTTTTTGAGCGTATATAATTTTAAAGTATTCCTTCAAGTTGAGAGCGATACTCCTTTTTGCTTTAAATGGCTGTAGTTTTTGATGATAATCAAGGTAGAAACATCACTAATGTTTTCATCCCATCTCCCTTTAAGGTGAAAGCGATTTTTCTATTAGTTAAACTTACATGAAAAAGAAAGGGTTAATGTTGTTTTTTTCTAACGTTAATATAATAAAAAATTTTATATAAATTCCCTATTTTAATAATTTCAAACTTTGAGTATCGATTTTATTTCCGAAGATTGTAGAAAAATGCCTGCTTCACACCGGAATGATGACAAAACGTTCACACCACAGACACAAATGACGATGTAATAATGTAAACGCAAGCGGAACGGTTCTCCTGTCACCCATTGTAAATCACCCGCCTTAAATTTTCTGATAATTTTTCTTAACCTACCTTTAGTCCTCCTTTTACGTTACCCTTTTTAGTCCTGCAAGTTGAACACCAAGTGATGAAAGAAATCAAAGAAAGGATAGAACAAAACAAAACATTAAAGAACTGGTTTCATCAATCAATTCCATTTCAAAAGCCGCACCGCCTAGTGTGGTATATTAAAAAATAAAAATTAAATCTAAATTAACTAAAAAATGCAAAAAATTCAAGGAAGAGCCCAGCGCTTTTTTCCTTATCATGGGTGGCGCGGGAGCGCCACGGGGCGATTTAGCCCCGTGGCGCCGCGCCAACCATTATTAGAGAACGTGGGTAAATTTTGAAATTCAAAACCTTCTTCTTCTTCTTCTTCTTCTTCTTCTTCTTCTTCTTCTTATTATTATTATTATTATTATTATTATTATTATTATTTTCTTCTTCTTTTTCTTCTTCTTCTTCTTCTTCTTATTATTATTATTATTATTATTATTATTCCAACGCTCCATCCTTAAAAGCGATATTCCTCATTCGTTACTGATTGATCAAAAATAAACATGGGCTCATTAGAAAGAAGAAGGAATTACGCAACTTTCTTAGGAAGCACTTTTTTCATTTAGGTCCTTGTTATCGATTTATTGATTAAAATGAAAAATTTGAAAAATACACAAATAAAAAATCCCAACCGCACAATAATAGCCTTTTGGCAACAATAAGGATTGTACAGAGCAGACAACCAACATCCCCTCATAGGAACCGCACAAAAAAAGCAGACCGGTTTTAATTGGTGGCAGAAACGGAACCAGTTCCCAGGGCCATCTGCTTCTATCGCGCGGAAAACGGCGAAAACAACAGAGTACTTTTTTTAATTCTTGCGTTACTGATGACAAAATTAATTCAAAGTTTTATTTATTAAAAAATAATAATAAGCGTCGGTGGCGCGGGAGCGCCACGCGCCGGTAATCATCGGTGGTGCAGGGTGCCACACTGCAATTTAACCCACGGCACCGCGCCAACTATACTTAGAGAACGTGAGTAAATTTTGTAATTCATGTTCATCATCTTCTTATTATTGTTATTATTTTTACTTTAAAAATTATAATTGCAATCATTGGCGCACGGCATCGCGCCAACTATATTTAGAGAACGTAGATAAACTTTGTCTAGAGCGCAACTACACCGCACTAACCATAATTAAACAACGTGGGTAAATTTTGTAATTTAAATTTACCTTCTTCTTATTATTATTTTTTATTTAAAAAATATATCTCCGCAATGGAATGATTATAAACACATATGTCATTGCGCAGCTAAAACTATAATTTATTAGGCTATTTTTTTAAATTTAATTCAAAAAAAGTGGTAGTCTAGCCTTGAAAAATGCTCTAAGAATAGAGCAGGAAAAAGGGGCGATTTTTCCCCGGGCGTATCTTTAGACAGAAAAGATGTGGACTAGTCTGAGATGGACATTATGTGGACTATAGGAAATTTGCATTTGGTTTGGCCAGCTGCTCACTAAATAAAAATTTCTACCGTATGATAATGATTTGTTTATACATTGATCTAATCACCCAGCACTGTTGCATTTTTTTTAGTTTGATGAAATGTCAATTGAAAAAATTATACTCACAGCAATCTTTGACAAGCGCAAAATCGCCACTTTTTCAAATTTATAGTTGTTTCTTACACATACAAATATAACCTTCTAATTGAAAAAGTGGCGATTTCGCGCTTGTCAAAGATTGCTGTGAGTATGATTTTTTCAATTGACATTTCATCAAAGTAAAAAAAAATGCAACAGTGCTGTGTGATTAGATCAATGTATAAACAAATCATTATCATACGGTAGAAATTTTTATTTAGTGAGCAGATGGCCAAACCAAATGCAAATTTCCTATAGTCCACATAATGTCCATTTCAGACTAGTCCACATCTTTTCTGTCTAAACATACTCTCTGGAACATCTTACTGGTTTTGACTTCTAAAATTGCATGCTCTAACAGTAAACATATCGTACATCGTCAACCAAAACGGTTTTTTTACTGGCATACCAGTAAGAAAATACTGGTTGTTTCAGTAACTAGTAAAAAAAATTGCTCGTTTTACTGGTAACCAGTAACTGTAACACTCTTTTAAGTTACTGGTTACCAGTAGAAGCATTGTTGTTTTCTAATTATAAACACAACCGGTATTTCTTACTAGAATGCCAAAAACCGTTTTGTTGGGGGACGATGTACAATATTTTACTGTAATTTATCCATTTGCCAATGCAATCGCCCTTTTTCCTGCTCTATTCTTCAAGTTTTGAGAGGCTAGTCTCCCATTTATTTTGAATTAAATTAAAAGATAGCCTAATAAACTATATAGTTTAGCTGCATGAGCACTATGTTTATAATTATTTAGTACAAAAATATACTTTTTTAAATAAAAAATAATAATAAGAAGAAGATAAACATAAATTCAAAATTTACCCACGTACTTTTAATTAGTCGTTATCGGTGAATTTTACAGAAGTTTATCTACATTTTTTCTGATTGGTCATCGATTTTATACGCCAAATCAATTTGCAATTATAATTTTTTAAAGTAGAGATAATAATACATAGAGAAGATAATGAACATAAAAAATTACGAAATTTACTCACGTTC
Source organism: Microlaimidae sp. YZB2_3 (assembly GCA_030248175.1). NCBI lineage: Eukaryota > Metazoa > Nematoda > Chromadorea > Desmodorida > Microlaimidae > Microlaimidae sp. YZB2_3. The sequence goes on along the minus strand of JASAMX010011676.1, from coordinate 21,776 downwards.
TATTTGATAATTTGCACAATGCGGTGATTTAAATTGCAGTGTGCGCGCCCGAACCACCGATGATTTGCCGGCACGGTTTCCCCGCAGCGCTTATTATTATTTTTTTAATAAATAAAACTTTGAATTAATTTTGTCATCACGGGGATTAAAAAAAAGTACTCTGTTGTTTTGCAGTTTTCCGCATTTGAAGTGGTGCGGCTCAGAAAAAACTTTTGGTTCCGTTCTACCACCCATAAAAGTTCATTGTTTTGTCGGTTTTATAAAGAGTTTTTAGTTGTCTTGTTATTGCCAATTGCCCTTATTGTTGCCGGAAACTGTTATTGTGCGGTTGGGATTTTTTATTTTGCTATTTTTTAAACTTTTTTATGATAAAAAATGCGGACCCAACCTAAAAATTGTTTCCTACAGATTTGCGTAATTATTCTTCTTATTAATGAGCCCATGTTTATTTTTTTAGTCGAATCGTAACAAATAGGAATATTGGCTTTTAAGGATCAAGACATTGGAATAATAATAATAATAATAATAATAATAAGAAAAATAAGAAGAAAGAAGAAGAAGGAGAAAAAGAAAAAGAAGGAAGAAGAAGAAGAAGAAGAAGAAGAAGAAAGAAGAAGAAGAAGAAGAAGGTTTTGAATTTCCAAATTTTAGCCACGTTCTCTAATAATGGTTCGTTTTCGCGGCGCCACGGGGCTAAATTTCTCGCCCCGTGGCGCTCCCGCCCCACCCATGATAAGGAAAAAAGCGCTGGGCTCTTCCTTGAATTTTTTTGCATTTTTTGGTTAATTTAAGATTTAATTTTTATTTTTTATATACTCACATGAGCAGTACGGTTTTGAAAATGGAATTGATTAATGAAACCAGTTCTTTAATGTTTTGTTTTGTATCTATCCTTTCTTTTATTCTTTCATTGGTGTTCAACTGTGCAGGACTAAAAAAGGATTATCACGTGGAAGGGAGAAGCTAAACCTAGGTTAAGAAAAACTTATCAGAAAATTTTGACCGGGTGATTTACAACGGGTGACAAGTGAGAACGCGTTCCGCTTGCGTTTACATTATTACATCGTCATTTGTGTCTGTGGTGTGAACGTTTTGTCATCATTCCGGTGTGAAGCAGGCATTTTTCTACAATCTTCGGAAATAAAATCGATATTCAAAGTTTGAAATTATTAAAATAGGAATTTATATAAAATTTTTTATTATATTAACGTTAGAAAAAAACAACATTAACCCTTTCTTTTTTATGTAAGTTTAACGCAGAGTAAATCGCTTTCATGTAAAAGGGAGATGGGATGAAAAGATTAGTGATGTTTCTACCTTGATTATCATCAAAAACTACAGCCATTTAAAGCAAAAGGAGTACCGCTCTTTAAATGAGCAATTTTAAAATTATATACGCTCAAAATATGTTTTAAATTGTTTTATCTGCATTTTTAGGACTATTTTTATTGTTTTTAATAAAATTTGAAAAACATTTAATTTACAAAAAGTTTTTGACAAGATAATGTATGACATTACACATTAATTTTTAATAAAATTAGTACCAAAATAAGGAGTTGGTGGTTGCTCCGGAGTTCTGAGTTCTGGAGTGGAGCTTCGTTTTGGAGCTCCAGAGCTGAGCTAAAAAACATAAAACTTTCATGAGAAACACTTAAAAAGATTAATAGGAAAAACCCAATGCAATATTTATATCATATTGGTATATTGTTAAAGTCTATAACTTTATTAAAAATTATTTAAATTAGGTATTAGTTTTATTTAAACATTTTTAGTTTCTTGCTAAATACTCGAGTATATATTGAATATTATGGGCTCCCCAATTCTATTTTTCTAGATTCAAAACTTTCCCCTTAGTGCTCCTTCAATATATATAATTAAAAAAATATACATAACTCACCTGTAACTTTTTTTTAGTGCACATCACTCTTTATTTAATAAAATTGGTGCGCTACAATGCTTATTTTTATTGTACTTACAATTTATTATTTTCAATCTTTTTTAGAAATTTATTTGGATTTTATTGTTATATAATTCATTTGAATTTTATTTTTAGAGTGTCAAGGAATCTACAGACCGTAATAAAAGCTCAAAGTTAGCTCCACCAGCTCCTGGTCCAGAAAATAATAAATGTAAAATAATAGTATAACAGTTATAATTATATTTATTATTTAATTATAAGTGTTTTATAACAGTGAAATAATTTCAGGCTGTGTTGCAGTAATAATAAGCGGGTTTCGGGTACTTAAATTACGACCGCCACCTTTCGACTGTTACAAAAAAGTCATTATATAAAATGGCGTTCAACAACAAACCAGAAAATGGCGTTCAACAACAAACCAGAAAATAATCAAAACCGACAAATGTTGTTTTGTTTTAAGAAAAAAAAATGCATTTTAAATTTTTTTTCAAACCTATTACAGATTTTTACTTCCTGTAACAGACAGGATAACTAACGACAAAAACTTAAGAACACGGTTGTTTAAATGAACAATAAGTATTGCGTGTTTTGTATTAAATGTGTGGTACAATGAGAAAAATCTGGTTAAAGTTGGGGGCCAGGGGGGTGGCAATGCCCCCCAAATGAACCCTTGTGCCTCCACAAATGAGATGGGCTGAAGGGGAAAGCTAGAGGTGGGGGCCCTCTCCCCCTCAACCCTCAAATCTGGCAAAACCGAAATTTTTTTAAGGCTTACGATTTTTTAATTTTTGGAAAAATTTTTAGTTTAAATATAAGTTCAAACACATTTCTGATGCGTTCTAAAAGCATCAAAATACTAAAAACATCAAAAAACAACACAAATTTGTTCCGCTTCGCGAGAAGTGTAACAAAACATTGATAATTTATATCAGTTTTTTTTTAATTTCAATGGATTCAACATTCAACATTCAACACATAGCTTCCGCCCCTTTTCTTAGCGAAGCTTTTGAATTTTTTGGATGCGAAGGTATTTTGTATAGGTTTCCAATTTAGTTTTTGAGCATGGTGTTATTAAAAATTCAATGCAAATCTCAATGCATCTAAACCATAAATAAATTAATATAAAAATTTTTCAGAGAAGATCAGGAAAGATTCAGGGAAGATCAGATTTTTATATAGAGTAAAAGTAATATTATCAGTAATAAATAAAATATTATCTTTGTTTTTATAACTACATTAGCACTCATGTTGCACGATTGGAACACATCAGCTTTGTTAATTAAAAATTTTTGGGTATTATAGTATAATTTCATTGTCACAGATTAATCAAAATTGTATAGAAATTCAATTATAAACAAAACTAAAAGTATGCCAAGCCATTGCCAGGGGACGATTTTTAAGCAGTTTTAAGTAATATATAAAAAATCGCCTCCGGCGGCTGGGAGCACCCCTCGCCCCAGAACTCCCACCCCCATACACCTAGATGAAATTATGGCTACGTCACTCAGATGGGCTAAAGAATTTTAAAAGGTAAAACAATATTGAAGATCAATAAGAAAATAAATTAGAAAAAATTTTTTGTATCGGTCAAAATTTTTTTTATTGATTTCTCACAACAAAACGATTATATAAAAAAAATTATTAAGATTGTTTATTGAAATAAAAAGTTGTAACCAAGACAAATGATATTTCATATTCCACTGTTGACTGATAGTTTTCAATGCTTGTCACTGTAAACATTTGAATCAAAAAAAGTTTATAGCAGTTTTTTTTTCTCATTTTGAATCAATTATAGCTGTAGTATTACAGCAATTTATATTTTCATTAAAATTTTATCTATCTAACAAAATTTTTCTAAAGAATATTTGTATTTTTTTGTAAGCAAAATCTTTTAAGCTTTGAGTGCAATGTTAAGTTTGAAATACATTCTTTTAAAATAAAAAAAAAAATATTGATTCGGATATAGAGACTGCTAAAATACTAAATTTGAAAGGTTTTCAATGAGGTTTCCAATATAAGTTCTTGGCCCTGTTTTCAAAAAATTTTCCTGGGGAACTGACGCCCCCACACCCCTTGTAGTTGGGGGGGGGGTCCGCCGCTCTCAAACCCCTCTATACCATTTTTTATTAGGGATATTTAATGTGCCCCCTTTTTTACCTCAGGCTCCCCCCCCCACTCAGCCAGTCCTGCTACTCCATGTGAGAACAGCATATCAAAAAAAGGCAAAAACTTAACTAAAAGAAACTTATATCTTAATTATGGCTTTAAAATATTTTAAATCATTTAAAATTATAGAAGATCTTTACCTACAATGAAATTAAAAATAAGAGAAATGTGAGGTTATTTGATACAATTTTAAAATTTGTCCGTTTATAACTTTTGAACCCCTGAAGCTTTTTTGAAAAATTTTTAAAAGTACAAAGGCTGGTTGGTGGTACTATGAATTGCTACAGTCATTAATAATGTAGTTAACAAAGTTATTTTGAAAAAAATATGCCTGTTTTACATTACACCCATGGGTGTAGTTTTTTAAAAAAGTCATCAAAGATTCGATTTTAATTATATTTTACTAACAACAAAGTCAACAATACAATTTATAGACACATTCCTTTTATAACTACGCTCCGCCCGCAAAAATACAAAAATCAATCAATTACTATGTATGTCCTGAGTTTCGAAAAGAAAATTAGGGCGTTTGCAAAAGTAAGGTTTTTGAAGATTGATTTGATTTATAGAGTGTTTTTATTTCTAGTAAGTATCACAAACACAGTTGGTAAAAATACGCAAACCAGTTAGGTTACAACATAAAAAATAACTGGTATAATTAAAAAAAACACGAATTTGTATCACAATAGGCGTCATGGATTATTAGAAAAAAATAACTAAAGGGTTTTATAAAAAAAGTTCTTTATTTAGCCATTTAAGATGAGTTTACATAAGTGGATCATGTTTTTAAAAAATGTTTAAAAGATATGCTGACTTTTACTAAATTGAGTTTGATCTAGAAAATTCCGCTTCTGTATTACTCTATTAAAAAGCCAGATTTCCTGCAATTAAGTCTGATATGTTGTTGTCGCTCAGTAAACCGTGCCAAAGTTTTATTTCTCATTGTGCAAAATTAATTTGTTGGGCATGGCGTCGTTACTAGTGTTGTTACAGTACTCAGATTTTATTCCAGTAGCAGTACTATGCTGGTTGTCCGAAAAAATTCCAGTAAAATACCATTAAAAGTACCTTCCTCTTTTTATTTGCAGTACAGTACCAGTACTATTCCTATATCAAATTTTATTTTGAGTACAGTACCAGTATTTTTTTCAAAAACCCAAATTTAATTCCACTATTCCAGAAATTAGTACTAGTATTAATTCCAGTACCAGTATTCTTGTAATGAATAAATTACTCATGGTTTTAAATGTACAGTTTTTTCATAATCAGTTATTGGAGAAAATTTTTTTAACAGCCTAAGTATTAGATTTAAAGGTGCGGTGCGGAGTCAAACTTTTTGTCTTCGATTTTGATAATTTTTTGAGAAAACCTTACCCCTGACACCAATAGCCCACAAAATTTTTTTCAACAAAATATCTCCAGTGGTTCAGGAGCTATGACCTCACAAAAATGGCGTTTTCGACAATTCTGTACGTGAAAAATTGCTCAATGAGCAGGGTAACTGACTTAATTTCGGCCACATTTTTTTAATTTTTTTGGATAATATTTTGTGGCTCTTCTGATTGAGCCAGGTCTAAAAATCAAACGTTAGCTATTTTTGTTATTCCAGTGCAAAATTTCAAAATTTCTAAACTTAAAAATCAGTGGAGGTTTAAACTTTTTGTAATAGTAGCCGAAGTTAAGGCGCGTGCCATTAACTTCGGCCACCTAGAAAAACTGGCTACAAGTATTGCTAAAACAAACGATAAATATATTTAAAGGTTGCAAATTTATCCTTAGGTATTGTTCTTGGTACATATAACTTAAATTTTTTCCGTTTGCAAACTTTTATAGCTATTAGCAAGACTTTAAATAATTATTTCAATACCTTAAAAAACACAAGTTTTAACAACACGTTTTTTGTTGAGTTTTTTTTGGGGTGAAAAAATATTTCAACCTAAAATGGCTTTTGTTACACACAGTCAACTTTAAAAAAACCTGGTAAAAATTTTATTCCACTCCAATGAGTTTTTTATGTTTTTAACCTAAAAATAACAAAAAAACAAAAAAAACGTTTTAATTTTGGCCACCTTTAAGGTTTAAAAAAACAAAAACAAAAGCCAAAAACACAAAAAACCGATTAAAAAAACTAAAATTATCAATTTTAAAGGTAAAGAAGACGTTAAAAAAGTTAAGGAGTGATATAATTCCACACCAAGTCTAGCCTATTCTTGATTTTTCATATCTGACTGCATTCCTCTTCCAAGAAAATAACCTGAGTTTTTTTTTACTGCATTTCAATAATCTTTGAGAAATTCCTATATCGGTTTATTGATAGTTCAAACCTAGCCAATTGGAAGTTGGATTACTTCATCCCGCACAGATGTTTATTACGTAATTCTTATGAATGCATCCATCCGCCAAAGGAAATAACCTGACATTTTTACTGTGTTTTAATTTACTTTCACAATTTTTTGAAACATTAGTAATCTATACCGTGGTAAGTGGTGTGTTGGGTGGAGAAACCCCATTGACATTGATATTTACTATATTTACTTAAATAAAAAATAAAAAAATGTTTAAAAAACTTTTTAAAGTGTTAAATTGAATAATTAAAAAACTGCAAAAAATCAGGGCTAGTTTAACAAAATGAAAAATTTTATTATTTTTTATAAATAAAATGATATTTTAAAAACCTATTTTATTTGATAATATAAATTGATTTTTTAAACTATGAAAAAAAAAACAAACTGTAAAGCTGTAAATTAAAATATATTTGGCACTGTTTTGGCTAAAAAACAACGATTTTCGTTTCATATTCGTACGCCCTCCTGAAGAAACATTACAAAAAAAACGTTGTGATTAATTCGTAAAAAAATTTGCAAAGAAATCAATGTTGTACAGTGCAGCTCATGTGTGTCCCTTATTAACATAAATATCAACATTTTTGCGTATAAAAGTCTGTCTACGTGCATTAAGCGTTATGATATATACGCGGAGACGCCTCTCCACCTCCAAAATTATTTTCTCAGAAGCCAAAGCTCCGCTCTAAATAATTCTGGGAATTTGGAATTGGAAACAGCATGCAGGTCAAAATTCATTGTTCTAAACGGAAGTAATCCCGCGTGTATACACATTTATTTGTTAACAAGAATAAACAATTTATAGCAAGACTTAAAAAACAGAAGTATTCGATATCAACAAGAGCATAAAAGTGGTACGGGGTCTTTAGAGCCACAAGTAGGGAACTTGGAGCCATTAGAAATTTTTGGGAACATGGAGCCACGAGCAATGGGAACTTGAAGCCTTCCAGAAAAAATTGGTTTGGGGTTAGATTTAGGTTTCGCTTAGGCTTAGGTAAATGTTTTAGCGATTTTTATTTTCAAACACAAGTCCCGTACTTACGGCTCCAAGTTCCCCACTTACGGCTCCCAGTTCCCTATTTTTGGGTCCAAGTTTCAGCTTCAAGTTCCCAAGGCTCCATCGACCCTAAATCATAAAAGTAGAGAATTTCCAACTGTGTGTTAAACAATTGTTCTAATTTTATGCTTAGCAATCTGCAAGTATATTTTTCATCAAGCAGAAATAAAGTTTGTAAACACAAAACTCCTTCATGAAATTTTTCTAAATAATACACTATCGAATACTTCAAATTATTTATACCGGCAACAGTGCTGTGCTGACACAGGGTTTTAGGCGGTAATATGAAATATTCATGTAGCCAGCCCACCTCTTCTATAAAAAAATATTCCACGTAATAACATAAAAAATAGTTAACACTTCAGAAATGGATCAGAAACTCAAGAATATTTCACAGCATTACGTTAAAAAAACCTCATCTAATAATTTTACGTTCGCAGGTTAGCTGCAGTTCGTAGTTTGCAAATTAAAAAATTGTAAAACCAAAATTTATAGCAGAAATTTTTCTACATAATACTGCTGAACAATTCAAATTTTCAAAATATTTCATGTTTTAACATGTAAAAAATTGTAAATCGGATTTAATAAAAAACGTTGAATATTTGACAACATTCGATGAAAAAAAAATCTCATTAAATAGTTTTACGTTCGCAGTTTTTTATTTGCGAATTTCCGGTTAGCATTCAAAATAATCTACGTATTACGTAGAAAAATTCATATTCAGGCTATTCCAAAAACTGTAGACTATTCCACAGGTTGTAGCAGATTTTTTTCTATGATGAAAAATCTACACTATAAAATTATTATCATCTAGATACAATTAAAACAACTGTTTAACACACAGTCGGACATTCTCTATTCTTAAGCCCGTTTCACACTGAGGTGGCAATGCCACCAGTGGGAATGCCACCGCCACCGGTGGTAGGCCACCGGTGGCATTGCCACCGCTAGGTTCACACTGGGGTGGCATTGCCACCGCTAAAGAGCATTTCTTTCGCGTGTAGAGCTAAGAAAATGTCGATAACTTTTTTTTTACTTTTTACTCTTTTTTTTACTTTTTACTCTTTTTTTTACTTTTTACTCTTTTTTTTACTTTTTACTCTTTTTCATTATTTCCCAGCTGTTTGCCTGGTTAATTCTGTCCTCCGGACGGTTCCGAACTGGATCAAAAGTTCATCCGAATCAGTAGCTATATTTTTATTTCTAAAAGGTGGTCGAAGAAACATTAACGAACTTAAAAGATTTCCTTTTAATTAATATAGGTAAAAGATTTTGTTTTTAGATTTTTTTAATAATCCTGCTTTCAGATTGTTTATTTTTTTTAACAAATAAATGTGTATTCGCGCGGGATTACTTCCGTTTAGAACAATGAATTTTGACCTGCATGCTGTTTCCGATTCCAAATTCCCAGAATTATCTTAGAGGGAGCTTTGGCTTCTGAGAAAAATAATTTTGGAGGTGGAGAGGCGTCTCCGCGTATATATCACAACGCTCAATGCACGTAGACAGACTTTTATACGCAAAAATGTTTATATTTATGTTAATAAGGGATACACATGAGCTGCACTGTACAACTTGATTTCTTTGCAAATTTTTTTACGAATTAATCACAACGTTTTTTTTTTTTTTGTAATGTTTCTTCAGGAGGGCGTACGAATATGAAACGAAAATCGTTGTTTTTTAGCCAAAACAGTGCCAAAAATATTTTAATTTACAGCTTTACAGTTTGTTTTTTTTTCATAGTTTAAAAAATCAATTTATATTATCAAAATAAAATAGGTTTTTAAAATATCATTTATTTATAAAAAATAATAAAATTTTTCATTTTGTTAAACTAGCCCTGATTTTTTGCAGTTTTTTAATTATTCAATTTAACACTTTTTAAAAAGTTTTTTAAACATTTTTTTATTTTTTATTTAAGTAAATATAGTAAATATCAATGTCAAATGGGGTTTCTCCACCCAACACACCACTTACCACGGTATAGATTACTAATGTTTCAAAAAATTGTGAAAGTAAATTAAAACACAGTAAAATTTTCAGATTATTTCCTTTTGGCGGATGGATGCATTCATAAGAATTACGTAATAAACATCTGCGCGGGGGATGAAGTAATCCAACTTCCAATTGGCTAGGTTTGAACTATCAATAAACCGATATAGGAGTTTCTCAAAGATTATTGAAATGCAGTAAAAAAAAAACTCAGGTTATTTTCTTGGAAGAGGAATGCAGTCAGGATATAAAAAATAGAGAATAGCTAGACTTGGTGTGGAATTGTATATCACTCCTTAACTTTTTTAACGTCTTCTTTACCTTTAAAATTGATAATTTTAGTTTTTTTAATCGGTTTTTTGTGTTTATGGCTTTTGTTTTTGTTTTTTTAAACCTTAAAGGTGGCCAAAATTAAAACGTTTTTTTTGTTTTTTTGTTATTTTTAGGTTAAAAACATAAAAAACTCATTGGAGTGGAATAAAATTTTTACCAGGTTTTTTTAAAGTTGACTGTGTGTAACAAAAGCCATTTTAGGTTGAAATATTTTTTCACCCCAAAAAAAACTCAACAAAAAACGTGTTGTTAAAACTTGTGTTTTTTAAGGTATTGAAATAATTATTTAAAGTCTTGCTAATAGCTATAAAAGTTTGCAAACGGTAAAAATTAAAGTTATATGTACCAAGAACAATACCTAAGGATAAATTTGCAACCTTTAATATACTTTATCGTTTGTTTTAGCAATACTTATAGCCAGTTTTTCTAGGTGGCCGAAGTTAATGGCACGCGCCTTAACTTCTGCTACTATTACAAAAAGTTTAAACCTCCACTGATTTTTAAGTTTAGAAATTTTGAAATTTTGCACTGGAATAACAAAAATAGCTAACGTTTGATTTTTAGACCTGGCTCATCAGAAGAGCCACAAAATATTATCCAAAAAATTAAAAAAATGGGGCCGAAATTAAGTCAGTTACCCTGCTCATTGAGCAATTTTTCACGTACAGAATTGTCGAAAACGCCATTTTTGTGAGGTCATAGCTCCTGAACCACTGGAGATATTTTGTTGAAAAAAATTTTGTGGGCTATTGGTGTCAGGGGTAAGGTTTTCTCAAAAAATTATCAAATTCAAAGACGAAAAGTTTAGAGTTTCGCACCGCACCTTTAAATCTAATACTTAGGCTGTTAAAAAAATTTTCTCCAATAACTGATAGTGAAAAAACTGTACATTTAAAACCATGAGTAATTTATTCATTACAAGAATACTGGTACTGGAATTAATACTAGTACTAATTTCTGGAATAGTGGAATTAAATTTGGGTTTTTGAAAAAATACTGGTACTGAACTCAAAATAAAATTTGATATAGGAATAGTACTGGTACTGTACTGCAAAATAAAAAGGAAGGTACTTTTAATGGTATTTTACTGGAACTTTTTCGGACAACCAGCATAGTACTGCTACTGGAATAAATTAGTACTGTAACAACACTAGTAACATGACGCCATGCCCAACAAATTAATTTTGCACAATGAGAAATAAAACTTTGGCACGGTTTACTGAGCGACAACAACATATCAGACTTAATTGCAGGAAATCTGGCTTTTTTAATAGAGTAATACAGAAGCGGAATTTTCTAGATCAAACTCAAATTAGTAAAAGTCAGCATATCTTTTAAACAATTTTTAAAAACATGATCCACTTATGTAAACTCATCCTAAATGGCTAAATAAAGAACTTTTTTTATAAAACCCTTTAGTTATTTTTTTCTAATAATCCGGGTGCACGCCTATTTTGATACAAATTCGTGTTTTTTTTAATTATACCAGTTATTTTTTATGTTGTAACCTAACTGGGTTTTTTGCGTATTTTTACCAACTGTGTTTGTGATACTTACTAGAAATAAAAGCGCTTTATTGATTGAATACAATCTTTTTCAAAAACCTTACTTTTGCAAACGCCCTAATTTTCTTTTCGAAACTCAGGACATACATAGTAATTCAATTTGCACTTTTTTGTATTTTTGCGGGCGGAGCGTAATTATAAAAAGGAATGTGTCTAAAAATTTTTGTGAAACTCCTTGTAGACTTTGTTGTTAGTAAAATATAATTAAAATTGTATTTTTGATGACTTTTTTAAAAAACTACACCCCATGGGTCTAAGAGATGTAAAACAGGCATATTTTTTTCAAAATAACTTTGTTAACTACATTATTAATGACTGTAGCAATTAGTCGTGCCACCAACCAGCCTTTGTACTTTTAGAAAATTTTTCAAGAAAGCTTCAGGGTTCAAAAGTTATAAACGGA
>JASAMX010011676.1:0-5000 GCA_030248175.1 Microlaimidae sp. YZB2_3 | reverse complement strand
CCAGTAAAATGTTTTAGAGAGTATGTTTAGACAGAAAAGATGTGGACTAGGCTGTGATGGACATTATGTGAACTATAGGAAATTTGCATTTGATTTGGGCATCTGCTCACTAAATAACAATTTCTACCATATGATAATGATTTGTTTATACATTGATCTAATCACACAGCACTGTTGCATTTTTTTTAGTTTGATGAAATGTCAATTGAAAAAATCATATTCACAGCAATCTTTGACAAGCACGAAATCGCCACTTTTTCAAATTTATAGTTGTTTCTTACACATACAAATATAACCTTCTAATTGAAAAAGTGGCGATTTCGCGCTTGTCAAAGATTGCTGTGAGTATGATTTTTTCAATTGACATTTCATCAAACTAAAGAAAAATGCAGCAGTGCTGTGTGATTAGATCAATGTATAAACAAATCATTATCATATGGTAGAAATTGTTATTTAGTGAGCAGCTGGCAAAACCAAATGCAAATTTCCTATAGTCCACATAATGTCCATCTCAGACACTCCACATTTTTCTGTCTAAACATACGCCCGAGGAAAAATCGCCCCTTTTTTCTGCTCTATTCTTAGAGAATTTTTCAAGGCTAGTTTAAAGATGAATTATATCAGGGTGAAAATGACTAGGTGGTAAAGTAACCACTCGTTCTTGGAAAAAATATCACATGGAGAGAAACACCTGACGCAACTTAATAATAATTGGTTACATTATCTCTGAAAACCTTTTTTATTATTTTTATTTTTAAGCGTTCATTGTTTATTTCTTCCTGGCGGCGAGCGGTTATGCCCTGAATTTAAGCCTGAACTTTAGTCTTTAATATTAAATCGTTTTTGTTGAAAATTTTTAATTATTTTTTTATTAAATAGCCTATTCATTATTGCAAATCAAATTACCGAGGAGATTGGCATATATGGACTATTAAGCTGTTCTAATCGGAATTATAATAAAACCATATAATTCATATAATTTTTGATTATTTCGATAAAAAATTTCACATTTTAAATTAATTTAAAATGTTTTAAATTAGTGTCAAATATTTTATGGTTGAATTATATCTGGCTGACCGTGAAAATCCGAATGCAGACATGAGCAGACTAATTAAAATTGTGCGGTTATGACGTTTAAAAAAATATGAAGGCAGAATTTTTTAATTCCACCTTTTTACAAAAATTAATCAAATTTAACCCTTAAAAAATTTGCATTTGGACTCCAAATTAAGTAATTTGATAAATAATTATTAAAATATGGCTTTGATCTTTATTATTAAACCGCGTTCGTTAAAAATTTTGAATTGTTTTATTGTTAAATACTCAATTCAATACAAAAATTATCGATATCAGCTAGATTTTATTTGCCTATAATTTATATTTTTAGCTCTTCAGTTTTTGGTACTTCAACCGCACGTAGATAGAGGGGAGCCTGAAGGTTCCTCAATTAAAACCTTGGCCAAAGACCCTTATATTATCATTGCCGTAGGTAATCAAAAATGATTTGTTTATACATTGATCTAATCACACGTTGCATTTTTTTTAGTTTGATCTTAATGAAATGTCAATTTAAAAAATCATACTCACAGCAATTTTTGACAAGCGCGTAATCGCCACTTTTTCAAATTTATAGTTGTTTTTTACACAAGATTTAAACAGTTTTTCCGAATGGGCGGACACATGGCAACTTAAGATTGCTTTGCGAAAATGTAATGTCTTTCATTTAGGTAGGAACAATTTTATATATTCTTACTATCTAAACAATAGAATTATTGAAAATGTTAATTCTGTAAAAGATCTTGGCATATATATCACTAACAACTTAAAATCTTCTCTTCACTGCTCTACTATAACAAGCAAAGCTCATCGAATAGTTTCTTTGATTTTTCGTGCTTTCACGTCAAATTCGTTTCTAAAAGCGTGTCGTACTTTTACCTATTTTGGATTTTGAATCTGTAGTTTGGTCACCCTATTTAATAAAAAATAAGCGTTAAATCGAACATGTTCAAAGGCATTTTACCAGACGTTTATTTGCTCGTTGCGGTCTCCAAAAAACTAGCTATAAAAATCGCTTAATTAAACTTAAGCTTGATAGTTTAGTACTGAGAAGACTTAAAACAGACCTCTCAATGTGTTTTAAAATTATCCATGGTTTTGTCGATACCGATATGCAAAAATTTTTTGTAAATTTTTTTAACAGGAAAAGAAATTGGGCTAAATGAGATATCATTGTAAAGCTTACATTCCGAAAAATGCCATAAAAGGGTTGAATGTTTGAAAAAATAAATAACAAGGACATCTTTGTGCTGGACAACGCATTTTTACCAAAGGGGGGACTCTTCTCCCCAACCACAAAACGGAGTGGGCTAAATTAGGTATCATTGCAAAGCTTACAGCCTGGGGAATGTCAAAAGTGTGTTAAAATTTAAAAATAATACATGGACATCTTTATACATTTTTTTACCAAAGAGGGAATGATCTTCCTCCCCAAGCACAACATAAATTGGGGTAAATGAGATATTATGGGAAACCTTATAATTCAGGGAGCATCGCAAGGGAGTTAAAATCAATAAAAAATTATATGGACATTTTTACGCTGGACAACGCAATTTCACCAATGTAAGAAGGACCCTTCTTCCCAATGACAAAACGGATTGGGCTAAATGAGCTATCATTGCAAAGCTTAAAGTCACGGAAATGTCATAGAAGGGTTGAATTTTGAAAAAATATTAGTAAATGAATATAAAAAATATAGGAAAAAATTTGTTTGTCAGCCGTATAGCTGACACAGGCTACTTGTATTACAAAAAACTCATAGCTGATTGCAACAAAACGTGATAGCATGTATCTATCCATAGTAATTTGCCCACGGTGAGTGTCTTTAATAAAAATTCATATCTGGACACTCAACAGTGATTTTACAATAATGTTTACTGTTGTAATAACATAAACACAGTTAAAAAGAAAATTAATGCCCTACAAAAACAAACTTTAATATCAAGCTATTGGATAAAGCAAGTAATAACTATGTTTTTATATGCAAAAAATTATATGCACTAATGCTTTGCAAAGAATAAGGTTTGAGTAAAACATCAAATAGATGGTCTATCGATATTAATGAAGTATATAAACCGATTCAAAATAAATCATAAATAGATATGTATTTTTAACGAACATATTAAAATGTCTGCATATTTTAATTGTACAGTTCCAAAAATTCACGAAAAATTACCATATTTTTTAGTTATCCCAAATTACATAAAAATCCTGTTAAATTTAGGTTTTTTGCTGTTGCAAGCAATAAAAGTACAAAAAATATGTCGCTTCTCATGGGCGAAATTTTATTCTTCTTTAATAAACATTTTCAAAATTATTGTAAAGCTTTAGAAGATAAAATTGGAATTGTACATTGGTCGGTAAAAATAGTCTTGAAGTAATTGAAAAATTTAATAATATAGAAAATCTTAAAAGTCGAACTATGGTTGAATTATATCTGGCTAACGCTGAAAATTAGAATGCAGACATTAAGGTCTTTGCGGACAGTTTTTATTGCAGAGCGTTCAGTAGTAAACCAATTGCAATAAAGAGCAAAAATTACCCATTTTTGAATTATTATACTTATAGAGTATTATAATACTTTAAGATATTCAAATGACGAAAATTTGACTAATTGGCGATAAGCAGGCAACAAATTTTGTTTACAATAATGATATTTTTTTAAATTTATGTGAAATAAATTTTAAAAATTATAAAAAAAATTAAAAAAACATTATTAAAATCAAACAAAAATTATGGCCTAATATGTTTTATGTGGAAATCGATCTCGGAAGCTTTTAAAAATTTGACGACGCGCTAACCTACTATGCCACTGCACCCATTGGTTGATGAGCTCTAAAACCTATTTATAAACAAACCCTCTGAAATAAATCGATAAAACGCACGACAACTATTTATGCATTAAAAAATAAAAAACATGTTATGGCTTTCCAAAAATTATAAATTTCAATAGAAATATACTATCTGGAGCTTTAAATTTTACAAAATTAAATTAAATCGAAGTCTCACCGCAATTTTGAAAAAATTAACCCCCATTTTTTATTTAAAATTGTATATTAAACCATAAATACAAAAATATTTCTATAAATTGTTACGTACGGGAAAAAGGGTAACATTTTCTCTTTATTTGAAGTATTTTCCCTAATAAATAATGAACAGTGCATATTTCTAAGAGTTTTAAAAAATTTCGTGGCAATCTGATTTTTAATATCAACTATTTTAACTACTGTCTATAATATAATAAATGTGCACTTTACAATTGTGGTATTTTTGTTTTTTTAACACTTATATTAATTTTTTATGGAATTATTTCTGTATTTCGCGAGATCTCGTATGGCAAAAATCGCGACTTTCCATACTTAAGAAAACTGTCCGGAGAGACCTTAAGGCACCAATTAAAATTTTGCGGTAATCACGTTTAAAAAAACAAATAAAAGGCAGAATTTTTTTAATTCCACTTTTAATTCACAAAATATACATAAATTAACCAACTTTAGCCCTTAAAAAAATTTGCGTTTAGGTACCAAATTAAGTAATCTAATAAATAATTATTAAAATAAAGTTTTTAATCTTTGTTATTAACCCGCTTTAGTGAAAAATTTTGAATGTTTTTGCTGTTAAATAGTCGATTCACTACAGCAAATATCGCGTTCAGCCAGATTTTTTTGCCTATAGTTCTGATTTTAGCACTTTATGGAAATTTACCTCACCACATAATAGTCAACAAACTGTCCGAATTAATGGATCTTCTATTCTCTAATGCTAATAAAAGGCATCTGGCTATTGGTTATAAAAATATTTTTTATACACTGTACAAATGATTTAAATGCTCCACCAATCTTTTTTGACAAAAGTCATATCAAAATGTTATTAAATATATTTTAGACCATTGTTTTATAAAATTTGCCGAAATTATTTTTAGGAAAACTGCGAGTACACCAATG
>JASAMX010011672.1:0-11482 GCA_030248175.1 Microlaimidae sp. YZB2_3 | reverse complement strand
CTAGCCTTGAAAAATGCTCTAAGAATAGAGCAGGAAAAGGGGCGATTTTTCCCCGGGTGTGTGTTTAGACAGAAAAGATATGGACTAGTCTAAGATGGACATTATGTGGACTATAGGAAATTTGCATTTGGTTTAGCCAGCTGCTCACTAAATAAAAATTTCTACCATATGATAATGATTTGTTTATACATTGATCTAATCACACAGCACTGTTGCATTTTTTTTACTTTGATGAAATGTCAATTGAAAAAATCATACTCACAGCAATCTTTGACAAGCGCGAAATCGCCACTTTTTTAATTAGAAGGTTGTAATTGTATGTGTAAGAAACAACTATAAATTTGAAAAAGTGGCGGTTTCGCGCTTCTCAAAGATTGCTGTGAGGATGATTTTTTCAATTGACATTTCATCAAAGTAAAAAAATGGAACAGTGCTGTGTGATTAGATCAATGTATAAACAAATCATTATCATATGGTAGAAATTTTTATTTAGTGAGCAGCTGGCCAAACCAAATGCAAATTTCCTATAGTCCACATAATGTCCATCTCAGACTAGTCCACATCTTTTCTGTCTAAACATACGCCTGGGGAAAAATCGCCCCTTTTTCCTGCTATATTCTTTGAGCATTTTTCAAGGCTAGTCTACCACTTTTTTGAATTAAATTTAAAAAAATAGCCTAATAAACTATAGTTTTAGCTGCGCAATGACATATGTTTATAATCATTCCGTTGCGGAGATATACTTTTTAAATAAAAAATAATAATAAGAAGAAGATAAATTTAAATTACAAAATTTACCCACGTTTATTAATTATAGTTAGTGCGGTGTAGTTGCGCTCTAGACAAAGTTCATCTACGTTCTCTAAATATAGCTGGCACGATGCCGTGCGCCAATGATTATAATTATAATTATAATTTTTAAAGTAAAAATAATAATAATAAGAAGATGATGAACATGAATTACAAAATTTACTCACGTTCTCTAAGTATAGTTGGCGCGGTGCCGTGGGTTAAATTGCAGTTTGGCACCCCGCACCACCGATAATTACCGGCGCGTGGCGCTTCCGCGCCACCGACGCTTATTATTATGTTTTAATAAATAAAACTTTGAATTAATTTTGTAATGAGTAATGAATGCAAGAAATAAAAAAATACTCTGTTGTTTTCGCCGTTTTCCGCACGGTTGAAGCAGATGGCGCTGGGAATTGGTTCCGTTTCTGCCACCAACTAAAACCGGTCTGCTTTTTTTGTGCGGTTTCTATGAGGGGATGCTGGTTGTCTGCTCTGTACAATCCTTATTGTTGCCAAAAGGCTGTTATTGTGCGGTTGGGATTTTTTATTTGTATATTTTTCAAATTTTTTATTTTGATCAATAAATCGATAACAAGGACCTAAATCAAAAAAGTGCTTCCTAAGAAAGTTGCGTAATTCCTTCTTCTTTCTAATGAGCCCATGTTTATTTTTGATCAATCAGTAACGAATGAGGAATATCGCTTTTAAGGATGGAGCGTTGGAATAATAATAAGAAGAAGGTTCTGAATTTCAAAATTTATCCACGTTCTCTAATAATGGTTGGCGCGGTGCCACAGGGCTAAATCACCCCGTGGCGCTCCCGCGCCACCCATGAAATACAAAAACTTAAAAAATATTTGGCATTAAATGCTTGGCTCTCAAAAAGCGCAACTTAAAGTTGTGGATTATTGGATAAATTTTTAACAACCAAAATATTTTATTTTTGTATGAGTGAAGTTTTTAGATTTTTTTATCTTCCCGTTGTTCTATTTAATATTTATTAATTTCAAAACAAAAATCGATCAATCGATTAAAGTCACGTAGGGAATAATTTGCATACAGTTTAGTTATAAAATTGCGTTCGCAACTGTCTAGGCAACTTAACTTTTTTGTTGGAAAACCACGTAAAAACTGCTGAATGTACTAGAATAGTGCATTTAATTTCGGCACTTTTCCCAATTGGGCATTTTTGATTTTGGACTATATCTTTGGTAATCCTAGACGGAATACGACGTTTAATAGCTCAAATGAGAGCTAATTATATGTAGATGACTGTCGTGAGCTTTTTATTTGTTATGTTATTATATTTTTATGTGAAATTGTGATTTATAAAAAATAAAATTGTTACTCGTTTTTAGAACATGGGCATTTCATGATTACGCAATAAATTGGTTTAAAAATTAAACTGTCCTGGTAAAATTTAGTATATTTTCAGAATTTTTAGTCCCCGTGAATCTACGTTGCGTCTGTGGTGAGCAATCGTTATAAAATAAAATAGTGTAATTTCGGCACACATATTGCTGTAGGTAAAAACGGGTTGAATTAAGTGGTCGGGTGTTAAATTGTAGTTGTAAATAGTTAAAAGACACGTTGAAATGTGTAGGGGTAATAGCACTGCACTTAAACTGGATTAAGACGGTCCTTTTAAAAAGTGCCGAAATTAAATGCAGTTTTTTCCCAAATTTCGCTTATTTTGATACCATTTGGAATTTTAGCTGTAACTTTTTGCCAGTTACACGTTGAACAACAAGTAGAAACTTAAATAAAAGAAAACTGTCTGGAGATAATGATAGGCTTTTAAATTTTTGAAAATGATGATTTTTGACTGAGAAACAATCGATTGTTTGTAAAGTGCCGAAATTAAATGCACACGTTTAATTTAGGCAATTTTCCATTTTTTTTAAAAACTGATTTAATTAAATAAAAAAACTACTTTCGTACAATGAAACTTTTGTGACGCAACGCAGTATCGTGAAAGCTTCAAAATAAAATATCAAACATGAAAATCGGGCCATACAGTGAAAAGTTACATCGGAAAAACAAAAAAGTGCCGAAATTAAATGCACTACGCTATTACTAAAATAAACATAGGGAACGAAAAATCAGCTGCGTGTCAACTGTGCTTATACAGTTTATTTTTACGTGATTTTTGTCGATTATTGTGCGTTTTTGTCGGAAAAAATTCTTGCCAAAATTTATAGTTTAATTTTTACGTTCACGTTTCAAAATCGCATTTAAATTTTTGCTGTTGTGCGTCTCGTAATTTTTCTTAGACTTAATAAAACAAAAAATATAAAAGAAGACTTATGAGAATATCTTAATTTTAGTTATTGAAATTCAATTTATAACTTTTCTATATACTGATTTATAAAGATGTTTGTTAAACAGGGCACAAGCCTATACCGCGCATTCACATCTCAACTAACACTTTTTGTAGCAACGTTAATTGTTTTAAATACCATTCCTTGTTCAAAGCATCCCAGGTACCGGAATCCTTTACAGTTTCTCACGCGTGGGATTGAGTTTCTCGTCCGCACTATTTGACGTCCATGGATATTGAGTTTCTCGTCCGAATTATTTAATGTCCGTGGATTTATTTTCAAACGAGTCCTCGTCATTATGCGGCTCGCTGTAGCTGTCCCGTGCGGAGCGGCGCTTCTCCGCGCCGCTGCTGTCGTTCGCGCCGCCGAATTGTACGTCCGTCACGGTGCTCTGCTTCCTCCGCTCCTCTCGCTCCTGCTTCCGCTTTTTCCTCTCCAGCTCCTCTTGGCGCTGTTGGGGCGCCATGGTGGACACGGCGGACTGGCGCCGTACCCGCCGGATTTCCGCTCGAAAAGAGTCCTGGAGACATTTCCCAGTCACGATCCAGAACCGACTCCACACAGCCAGGACTTGCTCGGGCTTGAAAGAACCGGTGGTGAAACGAACGCGCTTCTGATCCTCTTCCTGACTCCCCTGCTTCTTTTCACCTAAATTAATTGGTTAATTTTAGACGGGTGGAAAAATTTGTCATTCTTTAAGAACACACCATTAAATAAAGGAAGTATTCTGATAAATTTTTAGCTCAATTTCCTTGCTTTTTTACCAAAATTAATTATCTTTAACAGAAAAGAAGAAAAATTGGGCATTCTTCCAGAACACACCATTATAACTTTAAATAAGGAAATTATTCTGATAAAATTTAGCTGGATTTTGACGTTTTTTATGTTATATTGGGAAATCAAAGTTTACAGGCATAATTAAAGTTCTTCATAAGATTTTATCATCATAATTTCAAAAACTTTTTAGTTATATTTTATGATAACAAAATTAAAATTTTTATGAATGGTTTGTTTAAAGAATGCCAAAAAATGTTGCTACGCTTAAATACGGCTTCTGGGTTAATTTATTAGGTATATTTTTTGTATAAATATTAAAGGCAAATCAAATGTGGCTGGTTATTTGTTTAAGGAATAAAAGAAAGGGCCATACAAAAACAAATCAAATCAAGGCAATTCAGCACCACTTATAGGATACCTACTAATCTGAATTAAACCTCTAACTTTTATAATTCTGATTAATTGATCTAAGTGGCGCGGCGTTACATTGTTCTGATTTGATTGGTTACTTGATGTTCACCATTTTTTTAACCTAAACTAAGAAACCAGCTACGATTTGCCACTTGTTTCTTTAAATTATAAGAAATAAAAAATAGAGCATCTGGTTTTTGCAATCACTTCCTTCTATGACTTCTTTGCTGTTTCTCATCTAAATTCATTAAATGGGGTGGAAATAGAAGTTAATTTGAAAACCCTGCGGCTACTCTTAATCTAGCTTTTGGATTAGAACTTTTTGCCTTATATGTTAAAAATGTCAGCTTCTTTGATATATTAAAGATTGAGAGACAAAATGTAGCCTCTGCCTCGTAAGATCCACCTGCTGTCAACTAGCTTTTTCTCATTTTCATTGACATCAAAGATCTAAATAAGTAACAGTTTTGGAAAAACTTACTGTAATAACTTTACAGTATTCAGTTATTAAAAGATTAAACAAATCCAAATAATCGAACACTTAATGGCATTCTTTTGGTTCTTTCTCGCCTAAAAGGGGTAGAGTAACTGATTATAATTGTTTGTTTTTTATTGTAAACAGAATTAACCCGTTCCCGTGATTGCTTTTTCCCTGGTGAAAATAGCTTTTGTAAATGTATTAATTTCCATTATTTTCGCTGCTAATCAGACTGCGATTGCGTTTCCCTCCTCGTACGGACCATTGCGAATGCACTCTGATTACATTACAAACGAAAATAACGGGAATTAGTGCATTTACAAAAACACTTTTCACCGTAACCTGGGAAAAGGCAATTACGGTAATATAAGTGCTCCAAACGGTGATCCTGTTCTAGACCAAACGGCACTTGACATCGATCATTCTCTTGAGTACTTTTGTTCTTCTCACCAAAATTATTGTACCAAAACTATTGCCGATGTAAAAATAATTTTATATTTATTTACAGACAATTTTAACATATTTGAATCATCAATTATACATGATGGCACTTGTCATCTTTCTTTAACTCCTTTGTCTCCCTTATTCTCTCCTCTATTATTAACTATGTAATGTGGAATTAAGATTAAATTTTTAAAATCTACCAAAAAATAAATTTTTTAATCAAAATGAAAGTATACATACATGTAGCCCATACTTAAATTAAAGACTATAGTTAATAAATTGTGTTTTAGATTTATTAACTATAATCGTTCTTCCTGAGTTAACTTTCTTGCTTTTTACCAAAGTAGTTTGTTTCTACAGTGTGTTAATAAAAACTGATTAGGAAAAACCTGTCTATCCTCTGGATTAAGTACTGTTATATCAGCTACAAAATATTAGCTTCTTTGAAATATTAGACAGACATAAAACATTCTAGAACCTTATACCTTTTAAAATTGTCCTTTTGACCCCTATTGTTTTTCATCAAAGGAGGGAGTTGGGTATAAAATAAAAAAATTTTTTTTTCGAAAAACATCTCCATAATTATCCTAAAAACACTTTCTTTGTTTTGAACTACACAATATTAGTTTCTCTCAAATATTTAAATGCTGGTATTTGAAGAGTCTTGCAGGTAATGAAACTTAAGATCCTATTTATAATCCCTGAATCTCACGTAAGTAAAATGATATTGATATCTGGAAAATGCATTTGTAACTGTTGAATACTTTTAAATCTTTCGTTACAAAACGGCCTTATATAAAATTATAAGTGGGTATTCGAAAACTTACACATGGTTCTTTAGCTGATTTTTTTGTTATGGTACTTTGTTATACTTTCAGCCAATGAACGCTTCGGAAAAAAGTTGACCTTTAATGAACGTGATGATCTCCAAATTTTCGCTCCTCTCGCACTTTTATTTTCACGGAGCAAAACATATAGCCGTAAATCACGAATATTACCCGTAATTTAAGGTTTCTTAATATTCTAATGTGAAATGCATTAAATTTAAATTATACTACATGGTTCACTGTGCATAAACTACGGTAATTCCTACACACCATTTTATGTATGCAAATTATATGGTCGATTTGCTCCATCCAATCAAAAAGAGATAGCATATTATAAAACGATATGTTTTTGCAGTTTGTTCAGATGATAAATCCTGTGATTTTTTGCTACACTGTATGTTTATCGTGCCGTTCCAGTTCAACATGTCTATAATTCGTGAAATAATAGAAATAAATGGACATCAAAATTCAATTAAAAGTAGAGCGAATTACCAAAGAACCGAACTCCGAGGCGCAAAGCTCCAGTAAACATTACGAATATTCATTTAAGTTAATTTATTACCAGTTAAATAAGGCATAAGTCTGCTCTCCAAGGAATAGTTGAAAAGCTGAAAATATTTGTCTTCTTGCTCTTCGCCTCCTTTTCGCAAAAATTCGACTTGATCGGCATGAACTCTTCCCACTTTTCGAACCACTTGCCAAGCTCCCAAAGGATTATCCATATATCCGAGGAGATTTGTAAGCTAAAATATTTTAACAGAAATACAAAACAGGTTTTTTTACTGTTTAGCACAATAATGTATGTGGCTTAGTTTTAGAAAGGCCTTGTTAAAAGTACTGAACGCAGAATAAAGTTTTTGTTCTAAATAATTCTCTCAGTTTGGCTTTAAAACAAATGAGATTTTGCACAAAAACTGAGCAGCAATACGAAATGAAACAAAAGTTCAGGTCTCTGAGAAGGACGCCGTTATTTCGATGGATTTTTTGATTTAGGTCATGGACTTTGTGATTTTTTTAAAGAACATTGTTCACTTACTATGGCGCTACTCACCCACCTTACCATCATGGCTGCACATACCATCGTTACTACTGTAGAATGAGTTACAATTCATCTGATGATATGCGACTATGACTTATTATAAATTTTAAACAGCACCTTATTTGCTACATAATGAGTCGCAGTCACGCGTATTTTATAATACCCCTGTAGCTCAGTTTGCTGCAGCGACGACAATACTAAATATCATTACTACTGCTGCCGCTTACCTGGTCCAGGAAGTTGACAGTTTGATTGATGTGGGCGCCCAACTTGGGCATCTGGAGCATGTTGGCCCGGGGGATTTTCTCCACGCCGAAAACGGCCTTGAGTTCCGGGGACTTCTCCAGTATTTCCAGCGTGAGTTCGCTGATTATCATCTTGGGACTGGTGATGAGGCTCCAGGTCTCGCGGAGGAGGCCGCGCTCTTTTCGGGTGAACTGCTTGGCGTAGGGATTGCGCTCTTCTTCTTTCTCGCTGCTGGCGTCCAGGGGCGTGGTGGAGTTGATGCTGCAAGAGGATCCCATGCCCCACGCACGCCGGTTTTCCTTTTTCGTCGTTTGCCCCCTGAGAAAAATATAACCTAGTATTATCAAAAATATACTGTATAACACAAAAACAAAAGAAAAATATGTGGCTTTATTTATTGCTTAGACACATTTACTGCCATAACTAGGGCGCGTCCTAATTGGGGCGTGATCTAGCTTGGGGTCTCAATTTCATAAATATACAATACGAATATATAATACAAACTAATATAAAATATGAAGATTTTTTATCATGTAAAAAATCTAGACCCGTTAAATAATCTACAATTTTTTGAATAATCTACATAAGTTTTTTACGTAATACTGTAGATTATTTCACATGATAACCACGAATTTGCAAACAAAAAAACTGCAAACGTAAAACTTTTTGAAGATGTTTTTACGTAATGTTGTCAAATATTCAACGTATAAATTAATTTAAATGTTAAAACATTAAATATTTCTATTAATTTTAATTATTCCACAGTACTATGTAGATAAATTTGCTGAACATGAAATACTCAGATGAGGTTTTTTCCACGTAATGTTGTGAAATATTCTAGGTTTTTTGTTGCATGTACGACGTAAAAATGATAGAAATGATAAAAACATAATTTTATAAGTTAAAATGTGAAATATTTTGAACACAGTAATTAAAATTATCCGACAGTGTAGTATGTTGAAAAACTTCATCTGGGGGTTTTGCGTTCGCAAATTTTTATTTCTATATGATAAAAAATCTACACTATGGAATAATATACCTATAGTCAAATAAAGTCTAGCTGACCGCAATATTTACAGTATTGAATCGATTATTTAACAACAAAAGCATTCAAAATTTTTCACTAAAGCGGGTTAATAACAAAGATTAAAAACTGTATTTTAATAATTATTTATCAAATTACTTCATTTGGAACCTAAATGCAAATATTTTAAGGGCTAAAGTTGGTTGATTTATGAATATTTTGTAAAAAGGTGGAATTAAAAAAAATTCTGCGTTTTTATTTGTTTTAAAAAATAACGTCATTACCGCACAATTTTAATTGGTCCCCTCATGTCTGCATTCGAATTTTCAGCGTCAGCCAAATATAATTCAACCATAAATTTGAAAAACTGTTTAACACACTGTCGGACATTTTCTAGTCTTATGCATTCTTGCTATTGAGCTATCTTTCAAATACCGAATTATCGAAAAAGCGCCATTTTCGGGGGTCATATCTCCTTAACCACTTGAGGTATTTTGATGAAAAAGTTTTCGTGGGATATTGGGGACAAGAGTAAGGTTTTCACAAAAAAAATTATTAAAATCAAAAAAGTTTGACTGTGCACCGCACCTTTAAATTCAAAAAAAAGTCAATTTTCAAGAAAAAATACTTTCGTTTTATTTTTTGTGCAAAAATCCTGACTATTTTTTTAATGAAGAAAAATTCTGAAATTCGTATATATAATAATACTAAGAGGCGTTTATTTATTAATTTTTTGATAAAAACTGGTCATTGAAGTAGTTTTAAGCGAAGTGATTTATGAAGTGACTTTTTTCTCAGGGCCCTAATTAGGCCAATTACATGCCTTAATTACTGCTCTTGAAGGCCCTAACTAAAGCACACTCTAATTAAGGAGCACCCTAGTTAGAGCATTAAGTGTCTCGCAATAAATAGGCAATATATGAAGTCACACGTTTTTTATTTATTTTTTTTATTATTTTTTGTATTATTAAAATACTCTGATTTTAATATGTACAGCGCATGCACCGACAAATTAGCACAAGTAGACTTCACACACAAGGAAACTAAAATACACTTTGTATAAGCAGCACGCTAACTCTCTTCAAAGCATAGGTTCCAGGCAGTTTTCTTTCTTTGGGTAGAAACACAAGGCGATTTCACGTTTGGTTTATGCAAGTTTTGACGAACTCGCTTTAGTCGGTAAAAGGCTAAAAGAATATAATCTGCGATGTAACCCTACTTAACCTACAATGATCATAAATAATCATGATAATGGTAAATTTTGATCCATTTTCAGAGTGCCCCAATCAAGCTAATAAAGCAGTCAAAAATTTTAATTAAATTATAGAATTTTTTTTTATTTTTACAACCCTCATTTTTTTATTCTAAATAACTCTTTCTAAATTTAGTTCCCCCGTTTGGTTTTTTTTGGCAATAAAAATCTTGTAATAATTTTTGAACACTTTGCCATGACGTTTTACCAGTAATTTAGTTACTATATTATTTTTCAAAATATAATGAGAAAACAAACATGCCTAATTCATGATAGTTTTCTAATTGTTTAACGAATAAATATAAATCAAATTAACCAGCACAAAACCAATTATTAATCTTAAAAGTTGTTATTAAGAACGAGCCGATAAATAAGGAAGCAAATAATTAAATGTAATTATTTATAACCGATATCGTCATACACGTTATAATGTTGTTAGTTTTTTTATACACGTCATAATGTAATTATTATTGTATTAAAAAATACTTTAACGAACCAAATTTATGCCCGGAGTCAATCCCACGTTTAATTTTGGGCCCATTATTTAATAGATTGATAGCCTTGGTCCCAAAAGCCCAAATATAAATTTAAAGTTGATAAATATTTTAATTTAACGTGTAATCCATACTAGACGATATGGAAATTTGATTCGTTAACGTTCACCTTACACTAATGAATATATATTATTATTGCCGATATAATGTAGTTTAATCACTTAAGCTCACACAGTGAGCACGTCTAAAAAATTATAAAATAACAAGATACAAAAACATTTCTTTAGTAACGTCCAGGAATATGAGGTCGAATAAATTGAGTTTTTGTAAAATAAAATGCTAAACAATTTGTATTTTTAGCTTTTTGACTGGAAAATGAGCTATACAGGACTTGAACCTGTAATCTACAGCTTCAATACCTCATTGACTGACGAGCTGCGTTACACAATCGCTCGAGAATGTTACATTACAACTCTTAGGCTGGTTCATACTTATGTAAAAACGTCCTTTGGACAAAGTCCAAAGGACGTTTTTACATACGTTTACCAAAGGACGTTTTTACATAAGTATGAACCAGCCTTTATTTGTAAGGCGTCATATTTCTGAAACATTAACAGAACGGGAGTTGTGACACTTTGATGACGTCAAAATTTTAGAGCACGTCTATAGTGTCACGCAATGACACTATAGACGTGCTCTATAGACAAGTTCTGAATAAGGGTTTTTTAGTGTACGAAGAAGGTACAATGACAACTAGCGCCAATCATATGTAGGGGAAAATTGAAAAACAGTGAGCGACTAGTACATTTTACGGTTTCAAATATTTTAAATATTATTGGCTTAAAATCTCGACCCCTTCCCTTGAAAATTTCCTAAATACTTTTTAATATTACAAAAGCAAAAGTATTTATTGGATTTTTAGTTTTTTGCCGCTTCGTACGTATGGCGCTGCTGGCGCGCTTGGTTTCCACATTTTTAATGTTTCAATAAAAAATGCTCCTATTTAAAAGTTTGGAGTGAACTTTTTAAAATTATTTTTTTAAATTTCGAATAATTTTACAATTAAAACTTTAAAAAAACCTATGCAGACTTGAAATTAGTTTCAAAGCACAAATTTCAACTATACTTTTGCTAATTCAAAATTTTTGTTTACGAAAATACTATTTTAGTGATGATTTCTAACTATTGTGATGTTAAATCAAAAAACTAAAACTTATTTAGCGCAAAATGATATATTAAAGCAGTTTAACATAGTGAAACTTATTATCGTGTGGAAATTTTCATTAAGTATAGGATTAAACTAAAAAACTAAAATTTTTCAATTTTTGATTTTTATCTTTTTGTACCCTCTCTCGTACAGTAAAAGACGCTTTATGG
>JASAMX010011671.1:0-11413 GCA_030248175.1 Microlaimidae sp. YZB2_3 | reverse complement strand
CATTGGCCGTCCGGATTTTTGAAATCCTAAAAAGAAAAAATTCGATAAATCTCGAATAAATCAACAAATGTGTTTTGTTGAATGAAATTGTGAAAAACAGTAGTGCGAAAAATGATCTATGTAGGTTTTACAAAAAAATTAATGTATTCGATGGTCTAAACAGACAAGAGATTCTTAACTCCTTTTGTGTTTTGGTAAAAAAAACCAAACACCAAATTTCGGAATTCAATATTAAATGTGCTCAAAATCTATTAGTTTTGTGAAATTTTTGGAAAATATATTAGAAAAAACGTGTTTCATAGATAATTAGAGGATGAAAATTTTATTTGCGAATTTATTTCACGATTATTATAATATATTATTTTTATATTTTGAAAATGAAACGTGTGAAATGAAGAGAAAATTGAAAATTTCAAACGTGTTTCAAAAATCGATTTGATTAATTACTGGTTTCTAGGCCAATTCTGACTTTAATTTGTAGCGTTTAAAAGTAAATTACTCTCTAATTTAGAAAATAAATTATGGTTTTTTTAGTCAAAAACGATTTTTAAACTTAGGCATTTTTAAGGCTGGTGGTAGCTAATTTTTTTTAAAACTTTTCCTTAATTCAAAACTATGTTTCCTGTTTAAATTTTCCAAAAGCCTGCTAGTTTAAAGTATTCGCGAATTTTTTATCCAATATTT
This sequence comes from Microlaimidae sp. YZB2_3, assembly GCA_030248175.1. Lineage (NCBI taxonomy): Eukaryota > Metazoa > Nematoda > Chromadorea > Desmodorida > Microlaimidae > Microlaimidae sp. YZB2_3. The sequence goes on along the minus strand of JASAMX010011671.1, from coordinate 10,729 downwards.
TATGATTTTTATAATCAAAACGCATTAAAATTTGGCAATTTGTTTTCGAATTAAAAAAATTAAGTGGATTTAGTTTTTATTATTATTGTACCTAAAAAAAATAAATCGTAATTCTGCTTTAATTTCCAATAGAATCAAATTTTTTAAAAATAAAATATCATTTAAAATCCATTTGAAACTGTCTTAAAGTCAAATAAAGGTTTTTTGTACATAATTGTCGTAGGGTAATTGATAAATTACAAGTTCCATACGTGTAGCAAAATTCAATTTGACCGATTCAGAAGTAATTACAAATTTAAAAACATCTTTATAGCCTAAATCTAACACGTAGACCACCATTTTTATGGTTATTTTCCGAATTTAAGCTTCTGAAAACAGTTATGAGTCAATTTGTACCCAAAAATAGCCCTTTTTTGGCATGTACAATTTATGATATTAAGGAAATTTTTTTATTAGACCTTTAATCAAATTAATATTATTTTTTGTATTACCAAGTGTCTGGAAGTTACAAATAAACTTTTATTTTTTCGTGGTAACAACCAAATTTTTATAATAACCGTTCAAATACCTATCAAATTTTAGTTGTGAAAAAATTCACAATTACAATTTGGTTTGATTTTTAGATTTTGCTTAGGCTTAGGAACAATAAAGCCATGAAAAAATAAATTTAATTTAGCGTTTAAAGCTAAAAAAAATTTGTTGTCCATGTTTTTGGTGGTTCATGTGACTTTCGAATTTTTATTTTTTTGAAAATTTTCGAGTTCTTTAGACTTCTAGCATTGTTTTAACATAGCTTTTAATTTAGTTTGTTGATTTATTAATTTTTTTCCATAACATTATAAATTGCACATGCTAAAGAAGGCCAATTTTTGGGTATAAATTGGCTCATAACTCAAAAATAAAAACAAAAATGAGGTCTACGTGTTTTATTTAGGTTATAAAACTGTTTTGCAACTTTTATTTACTTTTGGATCGGTCAAATCGAATTTTGGTACACATATGGAACTTGTGCCTTTTGGTATGTACATTTTACGTTGTTAAAGACAAAACTTTGTTTAGTAACAAAATAAATTAAAAATTATATTTTTATATTGCTTAAAGTCTAAAGAATCTAAAATTAAAAACTCTTTGGTAACATGAACCACCAAAAACATAGACAACAGTTTTTGTTTGGTTATAAAAACTAATTTCAGTTTAGTTTTGCTAATATTAATTACCCTATACCTATGCAAAACCTGAAAATCAAGCTAAACTATATTTTGACATATTTTTATTTGAAAATGTGTTTTGGATGAATTTTCATTTTTTTCAACATTGAACTTTAGCCCATTTTTAACTGGTTATCATACAAAATTAGTAGACACTAGAAAAAAGTTTAAAGTATATATAGGGCCGCCAGACTGCGCAAAATTCAAAAATAAATTTTTAAGTTATTTAAAAGCTAAATAAAAATTCTTTCTTAACACCATGAATTGTACTTACCAAAAATAGACAATTTTGTTGTCATATTTAAATGTTAGAATTTTCTTTAGAAACCAGTTGTTAATCATTACTTGGTCGCAAATTCCCATATGTGTGGCACTTATCCATCTAAAAAACATCCTAAATCCCTAAATCTGACTCGCAAACCTTAATTTAACAGACCTGTGCACGGTCTGGAAATGCCCCTCATTTTATTTGAGGATTTGCCCCCCATATTATTTTCTCCCCCCACCCGCTGCCAAAAAATGAAAAAGTACCCTAAAATTATGACGCCCTTTTTGACCTATGATGACGCCATCATCGCAATTTTTTGCAGTTTTTAGCCTATTTCAATGTATTTTAAGCCATTTTAGACCTATTTTTACCTTATTTTCGTTTTTTGCCCCTTTTTTTCCCTTTTACCTTCTTTTTTTCTCCTTTTTTTCTCTTTTTTTCTTTTCCTTATGCTTGCCCCACATTTTGGGATTGCCTCCCCCAAATAAAACCTCGGAGGGGGAGGGCGTGCACAGGTCTGATTTAAAAATTTAAAATCATCATATAAACTTATGATGACCCACCCCATTTATGTCCAAAAATTGTCTATGGTACTATACAAGTTGCATGCATGTACCAAATTTGACTTAACCAAATCACAAGTGATTTTACAAATTGTACAACAACTTTGTAGCATAAACCAAACAGGTAGAGGTAGGCATCATGTTTGTTGTTTTTTTCAGATTTAAGCTTTGGAATACGGGTGTGCATTGCCAGGAAATTTCATTTTAGCCGCGCCTTAGCTTTAGTACTAAAGGTTCAAAAATCGTTTAGCCTTAGCTTTAGTACTAAGCCCAAAAAAGGCTTAGTACTAAAGCACTTTAGCCTTAGCTTTTGCCAAACTGACAAATATGGAAATGTTTCTAAATTTTGAAAATTATCCCTTTTTTAAGGTAATTCTTGGCATTGCAGTGTTAAGTTTAGGGTAAAAACTCAACATTAAAGATCTTTTTTAACGTTTATTGCATTAGGTTTTAGCTTTATATTTTAAAAATATTATTTTTAGGGTTAATTTTACAATTTTAAAGTTGCTCTTGTAACTGTAGTCAGTTTTAACTTTAAATGTTAACAGATGTATCAAAATGGCTAACAATCAAGAATAGTTTTTCTGAAATGAATATCTCAAGCAACAAAAGATTTAACCAACATTTTTTATTAAAAAGAACGCTTACTGCATAATAAACTTTACAAAATACCCATATGAAATTGTAAAAATAAGATTGTTTTAATATTAAGCACTTAGAAACTCGAAAAATACTTTAAAAAAGCAAATAATCAGTATTTGTTTTAATATTAAGCACTTAGAAACTCGAAAAATACTTCAAAAAAGCAAATAATCAGTATTTTCTAATGCTTAAACAAAAATAAGAAACACAAAAAAATAAAACCCCATATTCATAGCACTTTAAAACCAAAATTCGTTTTAATCACTTTAATTAGCATGATTGTTTAAAATATTCTCTCATGTTTCTTTTAAAGTAAAAATATAGTATATCAACTTTATATAAGCATAGTTTTTAGACAGCTAAGAGTGAGGGAAGGAGTTGAGGTGGTTGGTTACCGGCGATAAATTGCATCTTAAATTCTGGGAAGGATTTATGGAAAATTTTGAAATCTAAAAAAGGGTCAGGATGTGTCTTGTGGATTTTCAAAACAAAATACTTTAGAGGTGTCAGATTAAAATTCTGGAGGGGAGCCAGGTTAAAAAAAGAGAACTTTTCTGAGGAGAACTCGATTTTTGTCTAGGAGGGAGGTTCAAAATTTTGAGGTTAAAGGACCCCATCATACCTCTCCACTTCATGGATAGAAATCTCATTAAATAATCATGTTTTTGATGGGTAAACACTTTTTTTTGGTTTTTTGGTCATTTTTTTGGCCAATAATTTTTGGGTGATTTTTCATTTTCCTGGCAAAAGCTAACGTTTTGCCGGGCCCATATCTTTTGCCGAGCTTTTGCCTGCTAATTTCAGTTTAGCCGCGCCTTAGCTTTAGTACTAAGCCCAAAAAACCCTTTAGTACTAAAGCACTTTAGCTTTAGCTTTAGTACTAATGACACCCGTACTTTGGAAAAAAGGTTATTAGCCAATTTGTATTCAAAAACTGCCTTTTTTTGCATGTACAATTTATGGTATTAAAAAAAATTTTTATTCAGTATTAAATCAAATTAATATTATTTTTTTGTATTAGCAAAAGTGTTTGGCATTTACAAATATATTTTTATTTTTTTCATCATAACTAACAATTTTTTATAATGACTGTTCAAATATCCATCAAATTTTAATTCTAAAAAACTTCACATTTTTAAAAAACAACTTATTTTAATAAAAATTAATTATTTTACATTTTTTTAGTTTTTGCTTAGCCTTAAAAACAATAAATCAGTAAAAAACTAAGTTTAAATTAGCGTTCAAAGCCAAAAAATTTTTTGATGGTACTTTTGAATTTTTAGTGTTTTTTTAAAATTTTTCCAGACATCTAGCAGTGTTAAAACATTATTTTTAATTTACTTTGTTGGTTTACAAAATTTTAGTTTGCTGGTTTACATTTTTTTTCTCTTAATATCATAAAATACACGTGCTGAAAAAGGCCATTTTTGGCTAACTTCTCTCATAACTTTTTACCAATAGCTTAAATCTCAAAAATAATCACAAAAAATGAGCTCTACATGTTTAAATTAGGGCCCCATCAAATTAAAATAGTTTTTCACAATACAAATTGTGACCAAACCTTAGTTATAATTATAAAAACATTGTGGCTGTGCTGTGGCCACACCTACTGTTTTTTGTGTTTTATTGCCACCCCCTTCCCAAACATCAAACAAAAACCCAAAAATTATGCCGCTATTTTGGACCTACTTTGACGCCAACATCCTGAAATTTTTGCAGTTTTAAGCTTATTTTAATAGTTTTAATGATTTTCAAACCTATTTTGACTTAAATTTTGCTTTTTTTACCCTTTTAATTTTTTATTTTCCTTCTTTTCTTTTTTCTTTTCTTGCCTGCTTGCCCCCTTTCTCTATCCATTAAAAAATGCTCTTCCCTCTTATTAAAACTATGGGGAAGAGCAGTCCACAGGTCTGCAATTACTTTAAATGTCTTCACAGGAACTTTGTACATATAAGGACAAAAACAATGTATTATGCAGTTTTATTTATAAGTTTATTTTTGTTTTTATTTATCTTCTTATAAAAAACACGCCATGGGCAAAGTTTTTGGGAAGAAGAGTAAGAAAAAAATATTTTCTACTTAAATCCACCCCTTCTAAATTATTGTCTATAAATAATGATCTCTTAGCTTTTTCCCTCGCTTTCTTATTGTTGAAAAAAATTGTAAATTTGATTGTATTTGGTTGCAAAAAAATCATTCTAAAAACTCAATATGTAAACAATCAGTTTGTCCATTATTTTTTTCAATAAGGAAAAATTTTTAACTTATAAAAACTCTTATAATTACTCCAAGAGGTTGACAGCTTCATTGACATTACATTTGTTTTGAGGGGGATATTTTATTATAAAAGTTTTATAATAGAATACCCCCCTCATTTAATTAAAATTTGGAAGTAAACCAAAAGTTTATTGGGGAGGTGTTGCCCACAAATTAAACAACTGTGCACAGAGTCAATCACCATTAACAAAATCTGTTTTTTAAACTGTATTTTAATAGGTTAGCAAAAATTCATTGCAACCAGAAAAATTTCAGCATTCAAAGTCAAACTTTCATATGTATTCCCAACAACAACTAGAATTTCTTGCTAACAGCTACATTGAAAATATAGATATATTACAAAACAACACAAATCAAGCCAACTAAAACTTTTTAAAAAATTAAAAGTATTCTGAAATAGCCTTTAAAATTTTAATCAAAGATTTCCAAACTGCACACCCCAAACTGGACCCAAATAAAAGAAAAACTTCAACGAATGAGGGAAACAGTCAAAGCTTCACAAGAGGCACAAAAAACAATACTAACTGGAAACAAACCAATAGTACCCACACATTTACTGGAAGACTGGAAACAGCTTATGCTTTAAGTTATTATATCTGAACCTTCAACTAGAGGATTTTCTGGATTTGAATCAGGTACCAACATTAAAACATACTATTCCTCATAGGGCAGTTGAGGGTTAAACAAGTACATGGGCACAGGGGGAGGGGTTTAACAACTAACACTGGAAACCCTACATTCAATTACTGCTGTTTGTTTTGGAAAATGTTTTAAAAATTATTTCTCATAGCCTCTGAAATTATAATGTTACTAACTAACTAAATGTGGGGTCCATCATTGTTGTAGCAAGATTACAAAACAATAACAAAGTTAAACAAAATATGAAGGAGAGACCAAATATTATGAATGTTTTGATTGTTTTACCAAACAATAACATTACTATTCAGACCTGTGCACGGTCTGGAAATGCCGCCCCCTGTATTGGAGGATTTGTCCCCCAGTTCTATTGCCCCTCTCTCGCTACAAAAAATGAAAAAGAACCCTAAAATTATGGCGCCATTTTTGACCTAGTATGACGCCATCATTGCGATTTTTTGCAGATTTTTGCGCGATTCAATGCATTTTAAGCCATTTTAGACCTATTTTTACCTTATTTTTACTTTTTTGCCCCTTTTGTCCTTTTTCCCATTTTCCCCTCTTTTTTTCTCTTTTTTTCTTTTTTTTTCTTTTTCCACTGCCTGCCCCCCTGTTTTATTGCCCCCAAGGACATACCCAGGGTTTCATTTTGGGGGGGGGGCGGATTGTAGTACAAAAAAAATTTGGGGGGGGGAGCTCCGCCCCCCCCCCCAAAAAAAAAAATTTTGGAAAGAGGCGGGGCGGAGCCCCCCCTTTAATTTTTGAAAACGTTAAAAATCAAGGATAAACGTAGACAAAGCTGTATAATACACTGTTTTTGGCCTAATAACATATTATCTAATGTTTTTAGCAGTAAAAACATGTACTCTTAGTTAAAAATTACATTAGCAGAAATTGGCAGAGCCTTGGTTTCACAAAAAAAAAGAAATTTAGAGACCTTTAAGACCCCTTGGCTACACCCACATTGTAAACCAAAGCACATAAGCAGCATCTCAACTCCATGGTTCTTAGGGTACGTACCTATATTAACAAAATTCGAGCCAATGCTATAGGCGGCTGGAAAATTTAGGAGGGGGGAGGTACATAAATCAACCAATATGATTGTTTGTTTTGTTTTCTGTGTAGTATACTAATTACTTATAAAAAATATTGTACTAATTTTGAAATAACATTCACATTAGGCAAGATAAATAGCGAGATATATGTATGTATACTATAGAAACAAAGTGACCACTGAGCAAAGCGAAGCGGAAAAATTTTTTTGGTTTTTGTGGGGCAATTTGTTACTAAAATTATTTTATAGTTTGACGCCAAGCGATAAGCGAGGCGCTAGAAAATTTTAATTTTTAGAGCCTCTGAAAACCCCCAACTTTTACTATCTGGCAACCATTTCAGGGGGTCGGGCGGCCACCCCCCCCCCCAAACAACCACTATCCCTATTTTCCCCCCCTGTCCAACCGTTTCGGGGGGAGGGGGGAGGGCGGCTGCCCACCCCTGGTTACGTTCCTAATTGCCCCCTGTTTCAAAAAAATTGACCTTCCCAATAAAACCCCAGGGCAGACCCAAAGATCTGACTATTTGCCATAAAAAATTTAGCAAACACGTAAGCAAATCCAAAAAAAGCAAAAAAATAAAATCTGAACATTCATGCTTTTAACAAACGTAATGATATATATAAAAGAATAAAAACAATTAAGCGCTGAGCCAAGCAAAACGTGAGAAAATTTAAAAAAAGACCTTTGTGGACCGCAAATTTGTAGCCTTACCAACCCAAAAGGGAGGGCCTGTGTTTAAAAAAAGACCTTTGTGGACCACAAATTTGTAGTCTTGCTAACCCAAAAGGGAGGGCCTGTGTTTAACCTCAAAATATTACTTGTCCTGACCCAAAAAGGGGGAGGTCCAGCTGCCCTTGGTACCCCCATGGTTGTCCCTTCTTTAATTATCCCCTCCTTGGCCAAAAATAAAAAACCCAAAAATTATGGCGTCATTTTGACCTATTATTACACAATTGGAGACCTGTGCAGGGTCTGGAAATGCCCCGGCCCCCGCCCCTGTATTGAAGGATTTGCCCCCAGCCCTCCCGTTTTATTGCCCACCCCCACCCAAAAATGAAACTAGCCATAAATTAAGGCGCCATTTTCAACCTATTATGACGCCATCATTGCAAAATTTTTTGCAGTGTTTAGCTTTTTTCAATGCATTTTGTGCTGTTTTTAGACCTATTTTCACCTTAATTTTGCCTTTTTTGTCCCTTTCTCTTCTTTTTCCTTTTTTTTTCTTTGTTTTTTATAATTTTGAAGGGGAAGGGGGCCAATTCCAAAATGAAGAGGGCAGAGGGGAGTGGGATGCAGGGGAGAAGGAGAAAAAACAAAAAAGGGACAAAAAACAAAATGTAAATAAAAATGGGTTTAAATCGGCTTAAAATGCATTAAAATAGTCTAAAAATCCAAAAATTTAGCTACAAAGGCATCATAAAATCACCAAACTGGCGCCATAATTTTTGGGGGGTACATTTTCATTTTTGGGCGGAGGGGGCCAGCTGCAGAGCCACTTAAATTTCAGGGGGAAAGGGGATTTCCAAACCATTCATAAGTCATTCATTCACAAACCATTCATTCATTTATGGATTTTAATAGGTTATTTTGGGCTGACACAACAACCCACATTGCTTTGTACAGCTTTTGTTGTTGTATTAATTATATTATGATTTATTTTTTACAGGAATGTCAAGTCAAGCAATAGACATCAATGCTCAACAAATTCAAGTAAACTATTGTATTTTAATTAAATGTCTCACTGTTGTTTCCGTGTTATGTATTCTAAACAATCATACATCACCAACTTTAATAACTAGAACCTGAGAAACATTTAACAGTAGGATGTTAGAATTTTTAACATTTAAAAATAAACATATTCTAGGGTTTAATTTTTAAAAAAATAAAACTCAAATGTAAAGAAAAGTAGTAATCTATGCATGCGCTAAGGTTGACTGTTTTATCTAAATTTAAAATAGCAAACATTGATTGTTAGAAGCTAAAAAATTCTAAAAACCGTGAGTCCCTATTAAAAACCTTGCTTTGAGATAATATGACCATTTTAAGACTTTAAAATATCACAAAAAAATATGATTTTTATTATGACTTTGTGGTTAATAATGCGCCATAAACAGGCTATTTTTTTACACAGTAGGCAAAACATTAAGTGTTAGCATTACTAATAAAGTGACAGTTTTTTTATTTGACTGTTTTTGTCAATAGGATGGTTTTTTGAATGTTTTTAGGTGGAACTGATTGGACTCATTGTCTATGAACAATAGACTAATGGACTTTTTTTGTTTTATCCAAAATTATTACCAATTTCCTACCACACTCAGTTTCTAATTTTGTTACAATTTATTGAGCATTAAAAAACTTTGAAAAATGCGAGCCAGTGTTGCAATCAATAAAATCAAAATAAAACCGATATATATATTAAATTTATTGTCACAATCAAGGGCGTAATCAGGAAGGGTTGTATTAAGGCTATTAAATTAAATATTTCATTTAATTGAATTGCATATTAAATTAAATTAAGGGCATTAAACTGATGTAAACATATGTGAGAATGGTCTGGGAAGCTGGGGGGTTACGTTTGGTAAATCAAATTTTGAATTGTAGGAGGTGGGTCCTAGGGGGGTCCAGAACCCGCTAGCTTTTCAGTGGGGGGGTTGACCTGGGGTGCAAAATTTTGAAATCGAAAAGAGGGTCAGGTGGGGTCCAGTGTCCAAGGCAAAACATTTTTAAACCATAATAATTTCAATAATTGTTCTTTTTATAGGATAATACTACATTTTATTAAATAAAATATGATATTCTGGTGTAAAAACAGTGTAAACACATAAATATGTGTTAAAAATTCACATTTTTGAAAAAAATAGTATAAAAAAAGTATGTAAAATTTTCCCAAGGGGGGGGGGGTCAGATTTCAAATTTAAACCCCCTAGATTTTTATCTGCCGGAGGGAGTAGGTAGTCCCAAAATTTTGAGGCTACGGGGGGGGTGGACAAGACTTCCCCCCCCGCTTTTCTCATTTATGGATGTAAAAATCAATATTAAGAATATTAAGCAAAAGGATATGAGCAAAACATAAAGATTTTAAGCAAAATAAAGTGATATGCTTTTTTAGTGTTTAAGTCATGTTCAAGCATTCAAATTACAATTTACCATACCATGAGTAAAAGTGAGTCCTTACAAATTTAGAAATGAGTGAAATTTTATTTTTTAGACTCACAGTTTATACTGAAAAAACAAGTTCAAACTTTATAAATCATTTTATGTTACTTATAAAAAGAAGAATAAAAATTTTTTTGCTTTATTTTGTTAACAATAAATAGTCTTGGACTCAATCTGGGATTTTCTGTTGTTATTATTAACAATTTTATTATGAAGGGACCATAGGTGGGTATGGGTAGCCTCATGGGTTTGGGGGGGGGGGGTTACCGCCCTTCAAATTTGGGGGGGGGTCTGGAAATTTTTTTTGGGGTCTACGCCAAATACCCCATTTTTAGTGCTTTTACTACTGAGAAGCGGGAACCCCCAAATTTTAGGGCAGTGTTGGCTATAGTTGGGATTTTTTTTTTGGGGGGGGGATTACCCCCCCTGCCCACCTATGGAAGGGACTCCTTTTGTCTGAAGAAGCTACCTACTGATTCTTACAAGACATAAAATAAAAGAAAGAAATTTTTAATTTTTTTTCATGGATTCATTGTGTCATTCAATGAATGATATCAAGATAGGGTAGTGCATTTAATTTCGGCACTTTTCCAAATTGGGCATTTTTGATTTTGGACTATATCTTTGGTAATCCTGGACGGAATACAACGTTTGATAGCTCAAATGAAAGCTAATTATATGTAGATGACTGTCGTTGTTGAGTTGAGTTTGCCAGTTTCCAGGGTTTAATTTTTTTTCATGGATTCATTGTGTCATACAATGAATGATATCAAGATAGGGTAGTGCATTTAATTTCGGCACTTTTCCAAATTGGGCATTTTTGATTTTGGACTATATCTTTGGTAATCCTGGACGGAATACAACGTTTGATAGCTCAAATGAAAGCTAATTATATGTAGATGACTGTCGTTGTTGAGTTGAGTT
>JASAMX010011670.1:0-45700 GCA_030248175.1 Microlaimidae sp. YZB2_3 | reverse complement strand
TTTGACATAATTACTTAAAGTCTTGTTAATTACTATTAAAGTTTGCAAACGGGAAAAATTAAGTTATATGTACCAAAAACAATACCTAAGGAGCAAATTTGCAACTTTTAAAAAATTTTTATTGTTCAGTTTGGCAATGGTTATAGCCATTTTTTTCTAGGTGACCGAAGTTAATGGCTCGCGCCTTAATTTCGGCCACTATAAAAAAAACTTTAAACCTCCACTGATCTTTAGGTGTAACAGAAATTTTAAAATTTTGCACTGAAATAACAAAAATGGCTATCGTATGATTTTTACACCAAATTTTGGGTCGATTGGAAAAACCTGAAAAAACTTATCCAAAAAAATAAAAAAGTGGCCGAAATTAAGTCAGTTACCCTACTGTAAACATTTCCCAGTTATTCGTTGGCTTTTAAAAGCAGTAATCATAGCGGAAAAACATTTAAAACGAGAATTTCGTTCTCAGTCCATGTTCCACATTTTGGAAAATTTTGAATAATTTAAATCGTCCGATGTCCATGTTTTGATTGTTCACTTCATTGCCCCTCCCCCCAATTGTATTAAAAAAAATCAATCAAGTTAGATAGGTTCGGTTTTAACAAATTCATATGGTAGCTTTACCTCTTCTGAAGGTTCATTTACGATGCATTCTATATTAATCTCTTCTCCTGCTGTATAGTCCATTTTCTTCGGCATTTTAGCAGTAAATTCAGCTGTTAATGCTAAAAGTTTTTTTTTCAGTAAAACATAACAATCCTGCACCCTTTTTTAACAAACTCTATAAAAATATGTGCACTAACAAATTAAAATTTTGGTAGTTATATTTGGACAGTGAGCTGATTTAAAAAATATAGTCTGAATTTTTAGTTATAATATAAAGCTAGATATTATTGTTTATCAATAATGGTTTACCCCTACTACAGCTGAAGCACTGTGTAAAAAATGGTCCTTGTCCTTGTATATAGAAATATTTTGTTAAAATTAATTAAAAATACCATTTGAAATGTTTTAAGGAAGAGTTTAGCGAGTATTGTCAAACAGTTCGGGGAAAATTTTTTAGCATTTATTAATTTTTTTATAACGTTTTAAATGTTAAAATTTTACACAATTGTTAAATTTAGATTAAATCACCGGTCTAGAAAGGCTTTGGCACTCTTGGTGCTTACTATAAAGCACAAAAACTAAAAAGATATATACAAACAAAAATTCTATAAAAACAGATCTATCCAAAATAACAAAATATGGGTCCGGTGACCACAATGAAAATGCATCGCAAATTGAATACTCAAAGATTTCTTTGCCTATTTTTAACGGCTATATAAGACTTATTTTTGTACGTTTCTAAAAAAACAAGATTTAACAAAAAATGCCTTTTAATCAGTATATAATCTCATAATTTTTTTGGTGTTCTTAGTTTTTGTTATGTTGACCAAACCAAAACTTTAATAATTGTATATTAATTAAATGCCAGTTTAGGGTTTATTATTTTTGAGGGTTTATTATTTATTATTCTGATAAATTGTTTTGGTTTAAAAAATGTATTTTTCAGGTGTAATTTTTTTGAGAAATTATTAAAAAATATATAACTGATACATATAATCCCACTATTTTTAAAAACGTACTACTGCTAAATTATTTATAAAAGCGTTTTCGGGCAAGAAAAAAGGTTTAGAATTATTAGAGTTCTTAAACCTGAGGTAATATTTTTTAAAGTTTTTTTACTTATAATAAGTTTTGTTCATTGCACTTCTGGAATTACTGTAATTTAATATGTAAAAAGTAATGCTTTTTATATTATTATCAAACACTGTGATAAATTAAATTACATTTGTATATCGCCCGAAACAAACTCTTCTGTTAATTCGTTTCCGTGATGGCCTTTTCCCCCGTTACAACCGTGAAACCTTCGTACGACAAAGGTAAAACCTTCGTCTCACGGTGGTGGTATTTTTGTATGACCAATGTCATATGTAAACCTTACCGCGGAAAACTTTACGTATGACTTAGGTCGTATTTAGGACAAATTTTTTTGTGTGTGATTAGTGCCCAGTGAGGGAGCAAATTGAAAATGGTTAAAGCTGTACGGTAGCAATATGCAAATTTTTGCAAAATGAAATATCCTACGTAATACACTGTATCCGTGAATAAAATCCGCATATTGCTACCGTACAGCTTTAATCATTTTAATTTTCTTACTCACTGGGTCCTAATCACGCACAAAAATTATGTATGACCTACTGTAAGTACGACCTAGGCTATACGAAGGTTTTACGGTTGTAGCAAAGGAAAAAGCAATTATGGAAAAGGGTTAATTTTGGACCGATCAGGATGAAATTTGAATTTATTAAAACCAGGTAAAAAGAAGCACAATTATCAAATCAAAAGTAGTAGCTTTTTATAAAACAAGTATTTTTTCTGGGCGATATATGAATTTTATTTGTTTTTGGGTTTTTTCCTTTATTTCAGTTATCACAAAACCTCGGCTGTTTTAAAACTTTATTACTTTTTAATCTTTTTAATCGTGCTAAAAACCGCGGAAATACGCTACAAGACTAAAGCCCGGTTCACACTGAGGTGGCAATGCCACCGCTGTTGTGTCCAACGTTAAGCATAGGACGTGTCCACACTGAGGTGACATTGCCACCGCTTTTGTGTTTGGTCCACAACTCCCTCACCGGTGGTAGCTCTTTCAAGAAAAAAAAACCCGTGGGAACGTGCGCATTGTTAAAAAAATCAATGAAAAATATTACGGTTTTAACAAAAAAAGCATTACATAAAAGAATGAAAAAAAATACTGTGGTTTTATTGCAAAATCTATATTTAAAAAAACGAATGATTTTTTTATAAGAAATAAATTTTAAGTAGTTTTTTACGAATTTTAAACACACGTACGTACAAAGTATGGAAAAGTGCTTGAATACGAATTTGCAGTTTTTAGTTGCAATTAATAAAAGATTTGCAAATTTTTCTACTTCGCAGTTTCTAATATAATTTAATGCACGGCCTTGGGTTAAAATAGGATGTATGACGGGCTATTAAACAATCTAAAAACAAAATCAAATATGTTTGATTAAAAAGAAAATTTTTAAGTTTGTTTCTGCGAATACAAATAATCAAACTAAGCAGGAGACATCCAAAAATAGTCATGAAAATATTTATGATCTTGCAGTCTCATTTCTTCTCCCTGCTGTTTGCGTTGAAAAATAGGAGGTACCCACCATCTTCTGCGAGTTTTTTTAAGCTGGCTTTTTCAAAGTGCAAGCAATGCAAGAATATCATTATCTTCAAAATATTCAGAATCATAAAGTAAAAAAGTGCTAATTACCAATTTTATGCTAATTTTCGTATTATACATAGACCTTCTATATGTTTTGTGTTTAGTTTGTTTTTCTTAAACTTTTGGGTATTTTCTGGTGTGATTTTTATCACGTCTATATTTTATAAACATCACATGCAGAATTTTTTCAAGACAACAGTACAATGTTATTACTGTGAAAAACCGAGTTGGTTACTGATATAATAAAAAAACATTAAAAAATCAACAGTAAAAATAATCAAATTTTGGTATTATCATTGTGGAAATAATTTCTATGTAGTATATTTTTTATAGATAAATTAAAATTGGCTGACCTCGATGAATTCCAATATAAAATTGACTATTTTATAACAAAGAAACTTAAAAGTTTCAGTAAAAACGATTTAAAATAATGATTTAATACCACATTTGAACAATTATTTCTCAAATTAATCAGTTTCGGACAAATATGCTAATTTTTTAACATCAAATATTCGCTGCTTTTTTACATCTGTTTTATGAAAAGGCGGTATTTAAAAAATATTTTGTTTTCCAATTACGCACAATTTTAATTGTTCTTTTCATACATTGTAATTAATGTTCTTATTTCCCATAGATTTTGCGAGATGAGCAAGATATCATTTAGCCTTAGTTACCTTGAACAGACAGCTTGGCTTTGGTGATTCTATCTCCAACTCTTGCGGTATATGTTCCGCCATCTTTTCTTTTTACTGGTTCAAATATAAGTTGTCTTACGAGACCATCTGTTACAACTTTTATGTGTTCCTGCGAATCCAAAGGTTTTCCATTTTTTAACCAAGTGACTTCTGCGGTCTCCTGTAGCATATAAAATATTTGTTAAAATTAACGATATTTTGGCATAAAGAGGTTATTTTATTTGGCACTTATACGTCCCTTACACTAAAACTTATAATACACATAAGGTACAGCTCATACTATTGCTGACTATGCGGAAAATACCGTAATTGTTGCAAAATTCTTTTAAGGCGAAAGACACATACATCACATACATAGTGTATGTTGTTTTTCATAAAAATTGTCCTTTTCAAAACGTGCAACTGATATTTGCAATTGAAAAAAACAGCTAAAAAATCAATATAAACAGCCAAATATGACAAAATCAGTTTTATACAAATTAAAATTACTTTTAAACCAAACAAAAGATGGAGTAAAGTTATCTCCAAATTTAAAAATTTTTCTTAAAATCTGCTATTTGTAACCTTTTTTATTATAAAACATTTTTATTTTTAACTTTTCTTTTAAATACAAAACATAAGAAACTTTTTACACACATATCTAAAAAGTAAAATTAAAAAAAGTTTTAAAAAAAACTTTGCAAAAAGAAAAAGCTAGTGTAATATTAGAGCAATTATAAAATACAAAATTTTTATATGTATTTTAAAGAGACATTTCATTTGTTTTGAAGTTTTTTTAGTATTTATTTTGGATAATTTTTGTTTTTAAAGTCAAAACTAACATCGTATGATTTTAAAAATGCTTTTTTCAACAAAATTGGTGTTAAAGGTAAATTAAATTATTACCAAAATTATGTCTATGCCCTATGCCTCTGTGACGTAGGATTTACTTGCGGATTTACCAATATGCACTTATTTTGGAGGACTGTATGATTTACGTTTCTCACGCTGCTTTAACAAAATTCTGGGCTGTTTCAGCAAAATATCGTTTCGTTGGTCGATGAACAAATTTGGTCAATTTTTGTCGGTTTGAGATTTTCTACTTATTTTAAGGTATTACTTACTCACACCCACACGAGTACATAATAATTTTATCAAAGGTTAGTTTAGGATTTTAACCAAAAATAAGCTTTCTTTAACTGTATTTTAAAAAAAATATTTTTATTTTATCTTTTTTTAAAGTTAAAAATGTAAAGTAGTACACTGAATTGTAATACTGAAATATAAACTGTAGGAAAAATAAATATACTATACTGTCGTTGGCAACAATTAAATACGTTGCGAGTAGTAAAATTTGTTGGCAAGAAAAAATTGGTCATTATATAAATACTAACAAAAAAATTTAAAACGGCTTTTAATATAACATTGTGTAATATCAATAATTTACAGGATGAAAATAATAAAACATGATGATATTGCCGTGAATGGGCATAATTCTTATAAACTTATTTATTTTATAAATATTGTAAAATTTTTAATAAAGTTCAACCTTTTAGCTTTATACCGGAACGTGGGCAATAGCTCCGGATCTCCACCTTTCAAATCAGCAATTTCAAGCGTATTTAAACTTGAAAAATGTTCTAAGTTATTTATATTGCATATGTAGGACTTTATATTGATTTTTAAAAGTTTTTAAAAAACTTAATTTGAAGAAAAAATTTTATAAAATAATTTATGGCATTATTCATAAAATTAAAACCAAAATAGCAGTCGGAGCTTGGAGCTACGGGGGTTTCTCCAGAGCTCCTAAAAGAGGCGCTACGGAGATCCAGAACTGGGAGCTACAGGGAACACTAGATTATACCCATTTGCAACAATAATGCAATATTGTTTCAGATTAAAATTTTCAAATATTTAATTTAGTCCTTTAATACCACAATGAAATACCTTGGAGACTTCACAAATCAATGTACATGCTTCTCCTTCCATTGTTTTCTTGTCACTTAGCTTGACAGTGAATTCTGGTAAAAGTTCTAAAATTGACAGTTTTTTATTTAAGCTTCTGTAAATACCTCCAACAAATATGAAATCTGACTTTTTAAATATCAAATCAAAAATCTAAATTTAAAACGAATTATTACAAAAAAACAACATTGTATACAAAAATAATTATCTGTGTTCCTCTGAGTCTGGACTTTTTTGAAAAATTTTTCAGGTGTCTGAGAAAAAGGCAAAATTCGGCAAAATTTATCCTGATCTGGTGTTCTTATCAAACTACAGGCTGCAAGTCTTAACCCAATGATACATTTGAAAGGAAATTTTTGCACTTTAATGTACTTTATATCATGTTATATTTTGTTATTTAAAATAGAAGTTTAAAATAGTTGTTATTGTGTACGTATGTACATAGTGCAAGAAAAGTACAAACACTTCATATTTTGATGACTACTATCTTATCACCAAAAAATTAAAAAATGTCAAATGTGCCAAATATTAAGCAAAAATCTGTTTTTTTTTTGATGAATGTCTTTCAAATATATACTGGTCAGGTTGTCCAAACCTTTCCCTAAGAATTACACAATATGTAGTTACAATTAAAAAAAATAAAAATGAATATATAGCAATCACAATAATCGAATAACAAACCGCTTTTAGATTCCCTGGGCGTTTATAATATTTTTAAATTATAAAAAATGGAAAACCATGTCTTTTTGACTAGAAAACTGTGGTACCGCCACAATATATAACACATGTAACTATTGAAATGAAATATATTTTATAAAAACTTTGGTGTTAGTTTAATAATAAAATAAAATTATCAATAGACTATTTCGACATAAGGCGTTTTACACAGTAAAATTCCGATACACAATAAGACGAAAGTGGAAATAAAAATATTATTTGAATAAAAACTTTTATTAACTTATCAATGTAAAATATTGCATAAAAACTAAATTTAAAATAGTGTATGGATTAGATTTGTATTAATAAAGTTATTAAATTTTAATTTCGTAAAAATGTCAACATAAAAAATAAAATTGCGATGAAATGACGGCAGAAGTTGGTGTTTGGTTTTTCCAAAAACATTCATCTTAGGTATGAACGACACAGTAGCAATCACAGTTTTAATCTTAGTGATTGCTGTATCATGATGTACTTTTATTGACATTAAAATAAAAATTCGTTTATTTTTAGTTTTCAACCTTATTTAATCTGTTTATTGTTATTTATTATTGAAATTTTTGGTTCAATTAGATACTAACTCGATTTAGCTTGACAAATTTACCTCAAAGCTTTTCTTCAAAAAAAAACTGTTTTACGAAGCCAAAATAAATCATAAAAAACAGGCAAAATTTTGATAAAGTTATTTGATAAAGTTTTTCTTCCTTTTTAAGATTACCTTAGGCTTAGGCTGTATTAAAAAAATATTGGAGTAAATTTTTCGAAGTAAATCGAATTAGCCTAAAAATTTTAAGTGCTTAAAAAATACGCTATTTTATTACTGAATAAATGTTGGGGCCAATATTGTTTTTAAATATCAACATCGAAACTTTAGCGTGGTCTGTAATCTGGGAATCTTTATTAGTGCGACACTGAAATGCCCGATTTGAAGAAGTATTTTAATTCTTCAAAAACAAAATCTAATATCATAAAATTCAGCCTGCCTTAACTTAAAAATTAGATGCTTTAAACATTTGAAACCAAAGCTCTTGGAAAAGTTAGTTAAAAAAACTTATATAATATATATTGCGCGCACACACACACACACAATGGTCCGCATATCAGGGTGAAAAGGCATTCACGCGAACGTACTCTGATTCTGATCACGCAATTTTATTTTTTATGTTGACATTTTTACGAAATTAAAATTTAATTACTTTATTAATACAAATCTAATCCATACATTATTTTAAATATAGTTTTTACGCAATATTTTACATTGATAAGTTAATAAAAGTTTTTATTCAAACAATATTTTTATTTCCACTTTTGTCTTATTGTGTATCGGAATTTTACTGTGTAAAACGCCTTATGTCGAAATAGTCTATTATGTTACACATTTTTTAAATGATATTACCTTTAACAATTAGTGATGTGAATGTTATTTCTTTTCCATCAACTTGCAGACTATAAGTTCCACTGTCACTAGGCTTAGGATTCTTGATTTCTAAATGACATTTTGCTTCTGATTGATGAATATTATATTTGACAGTGTCTTTGACATCGATTACAAAACCATCCTTCAACCAATTTGTTTCTGTTTCTGGTGTTTTTGACAATACCACCTCCAGCATAACGTTTTCACCTTCTATTGTCTGCATTTCTTCATCAAGCGCTTTTATTGCTTTCATTGGAATGGTTTCTACCGTTACAATTGATTTAAGTTCACTTTTGTCAACCTTGACAGAATATATACCAGAGTCTTTTGTGGTAGCTTTATGTATTATAAAAACTCTTTTTTTGGAGTCTTTTTTAATGTCACTGATACCTTTTTTAGGTTTTATTTCTTTCCCATCCTTGTACCACTTAGTTTCAGATGATACATTTGAAAGTTCACAACTAATTTTTATTTCATCATTTTCTTTTACACTAATTTCTTTTTCGGGAGCAAATGTAAATTCTGGAGGTAATCTTATAGATAATGCTTCAAATTCATCTGCTGAAACTTCAGGCACGTCTTTTTTGTCCATTTGTTTAAATGTAAAATCAGCTTCAACTTCTAAGTTAGTGGAAGTTTCTTCTTTTCCATTTATCGCTAGGCTGTATACTCCAGTATCTTTAATGTCAGCTTTTTCAAAAACTAGATTACAGTTTGTTTCTGTTGTTACCATTTTAAAATTACTTTTTTCTGTGATTTTAATTGGTTTGGAATCTTTAAGCCATTCAATGCCTGTCTCAGGAACTTTTGATAACTCCACTTCTAGTGTGACCAGTTTACCTTCTTTAGTTTTTATATCTTTAGGAAGCGGTTTTGTTACTTTGGAAGATATGTCTACAATTAATTTGGATTTAACTTCGCTATTGTTTGCCTTAATGCTATAATCACCTGCGTCTTCAGCAGAAGTCTTATGAATACAAAGCTCACATTTTCTTCCATCTTTTTTAATGCTTATCACACCTTTTTTCGGTTTAATTTCTTTTCCATTTTTGTACCATTTCACCTCAAAAGAAGCTTTAGTTAGTTCACATGTTAACACAGTTTTATCACCTTCTTTTGTTGTCATTATAGCCTCTGGAACAAAAGAAAACTCACTAGGAAGTCTAACAGTGAGCGCTCCTACAGCTTCACCTGTTTCACTTTCAACAGATTCTTGCTTTTGTGTAAACGTGAATTCAGAATCAGTCTGTATTACAACATTTGTTGACGTTTTTTCTTCACCATTAATTTTCAAACTGTACTTTCCTGAATCCTTACTTTCCGGGTTTTTTAGAGTTAGACTACATGTTTTTTCAATCTGAATTACTTTAAAATGTTTTGTATCCTTTGCATTAATTGGTGCTGAATCTTTAAACCACTCAGCATTGTGTCCAGGGGCGTTTGAAAATTCAACCTCAAGGCTGATTGATTCATCTTTTTTAACCAAAATTGTTTCAGGTAGAGGTTTTGTTATTTCAATTTTTTGAGGTATTACTGTCAGTTTTGTTGATGTCTTTTCATACCCATCGACTTTGAAACTATAAGTGCCCGAGTCTTTTATGTCTGGTGTTTTCAACGTTAAACTATATTCTGTTTCAGATTGGGTGATCTGGAATTGGTTTTTATCTTTGATGTTAACAGGCTTGGAGTCTTTTAACCATTCAGCACTTTTTTCAGGAGTTTTTGATAAATGCACTTCCATTGTAACTGATTCATCTACAGTGGCTTCTATTTCAGTAGGAAGAGGTTTAATTACTTTTATTGGAGCAGCATTAACATTTAACTGGGTTTTTACTATACTATTTTTAACTTTAATGCTAAATTCGCCAGTATCATCTTTTGAAGTGTGATGTATAACCAATTGACGCGACTTTCCATCCTTCTTTATATCAATTACATTCTTTTTAGGTTTTATTTCTTTTCCATTTTTGTACCACTTTACTTCAAAAGAAGCCTGTGTAACTTCACAGCTTAAAACAGTTTTGTTACCTTCTATTACTGTTATTTCAGGTTCTGGGGCAAAAGAAAATTCATTAGGAATCTTAAGAGTTAAGGCATTTTCAGCTTCTTCTACTTTATCAGGAGAAGAACCTTTTTGTTGTGTAAATGTAAATTCAGAATCAGTTGTAATTACAAGATTTGTTGATGTTTCTTCTTTTTCATCAATTCTTAAAGTATATATACCAGAATCTTGTGCTTCGGCTTTTTTTATTGTCAAAATGCTAGCTGTATCTGACTGCGTTAATTCAAAATGTTTGAAATCTCTAATATTTATTGGCTTGGAATCTTTATACCAAGTAACTTGCGACTCAGGTTTTTTCTGAAATGATACTTCTAGGGTTACTAATTCTCCTTCTTTTGCAGCAATATCACCTGGCAATTTGGAAACAATATCTAATATAATAGGCTCTTTGATTTCTTCTTGTGGAGCAGTTTCAACGTTTAATTGGCTTTTCACTTCACTATTTTTAACTTTAATGCTATATTCGCCAATATCATCTTTTGAAGTGCGGTGTATAACTAATTGACGTGACTTTCCATCTTTCTTTATATCAATTATTCCTTTTTTAGGCTTGATTTCTTTACCATTTTTATACCATTTTACCTCAAAAGAAGCCTGTGTAACTTCACAGCTTAACACAGTTTTATTACCTTCTTTTGTTGTTATTTTAGCTTCTGGCGCAAGAGAAAATTCATTAGGAAGCTTCAGAGTTAAGGCTCCTACAGCATCTTCTGTTTCAGTTGGAGCAGAATCTTTTTGTTGTGTAAATGTAAATTCAGAATCAGTTTCAATTACAAGATTTGTTGATGTTTCTTCTTTTTCATCAATTTTCAAACTATATTTACCAGAATCTTTAACTCCAGGTTTTTTCAATGTCAAACTACAGCTGGTATCTGAGTGAACTGTTTCAAAACGTGCAGTATCTTTAATATTAATTTTCTTAGAATCTTTATACCAAGTTGCTTCTGACCCTGGTTTTTTATTGAACTGCACTTCTAATGTGATTGATTCACCTTCTTTTGCAATTATTTCTTTTGGCAGATCTTCTACAATATTATTTTTCACATCTATCACATTAAGTTCTGTGGAAGATATTTCTTTTGAATCAACTTTTAAGCTGTACACTCCAGAATCTTTTATTTCAGGCTTCTTTAAAGTGAGTTTACAGGTGGTTTCTGATTGAACAAACTCAAATCGTTTACTATCTTTAATATTTAATGGCTTGGAATCTTTAAACCATTCAGCGTGTTTTTCAGGAGCTTTTGTAAGTTCAACTTCTAATGTCACAGTTTCACTCTCTTTAGCAATTGTTTTTTTTGGAAGTTCTTTTACAGCTTCAGTAGGAGTGGCTTTGATTTTTAATTCTGTAGAAGATATTTCTTTTGAATCAACTTTTAAGCTGTACACTCCAGAATCTTTTATTTCAGGTTTCTTTAAAGTGAGTTTGCAAGTGGTTTCTGATTGAACAAACTCAAATCGTTTACTGTCTTTAATATTTAATGGCTTGGAATCTTTAAACCATTCAGCCTGTTTCTCAGGAGTTTTTGTAAGTTCAACTTCTAATGTCACAGTTTCACTCTCCCTAGCAATCGTTTCTTTTGGAAGTTCTTTTACAGCTTCAGTAGGAGTGGCTTTAACTTTTAATTCTGTAGAAGATATTTCTTTTGAATCAACTTTTAAGCTGTACACTCCAGAATCTTTTATTTCAGGTTTCTTCAAAGTGAGTTTACAGGTGGTTTCTGATTGAACAAACTCAAATCGTTTACTATCTTTAATATTTAATGGCTTGGAATCTTTAAACCATTCAGCCTGTTTCTCAGGAGCTTTTGTAAGTTCAACTTCTAATGTCACAGTTTCACTCTCCCTAGCAATTGTTTCTTTTGGAAGTTCTTTTACAGCTTCGGTAGGAGTGGCTTTGATTTTTAATTCTGTAGAAGATATTTCTTTTGAATCAACTTTTAAGCTGTACACTCCAGAATCTTTTATTTCAGGTTTCTTTAAAGTGAGTTTGCAAGAGGTTTCTGATTGAACAAACTCAAATCGTTTACTGTCTTTAATATTTAATGGCTTGGAATCTTTAAACCATTCAGCCTGTTTCTCAGGAGTTTTTGTAAGTTCAACTTCCAATGTCACAGTTTCACTCTCCCTAGCAATTGTTTCTTTTGGAAGTTCTTTTACAGCTTCGGTAGGAGTGGCTTTGATTTTTAATTCTGTAGAAGATATTTCTTTTGAATCAACTTTTAAGCTGTACACTCCAGAATCTTTTATTTCAGGTTTCTTTAAAGTGAGTTTGCAAGAGGTTTCTGATTGAACAAACTCAAATCGTTTACTATCTTTAATATTTAATGGCTTGGAATCTTTAAACCATTCAGCCTGTTTCTCAGGAGTTTTTGTAAGTTCAACTTCCAATGTCACAGTTTCACTCTCCCTAGCAAATGTTTCTTTTGGAAGTTCCTTTACAGCTTCAGTAGGAGTGGCTTTGATTTTTAATTCTGTAGAAGATATTTCTTTTGAATCAACTTTTAAGCTGTACACTCCAGAATCTTTTATTTCAGGTTTCTTCAAAGTGAGTTTACAGGTAGTTTCTGATTGAACAAACTCAAATCGTTTACTGTCTTTAATACTTAACGGCTTGGAATCTTTAAACCATTCAGCCTGCTTTTCAGGAGCTTTTGTAAGTTCAACTTCTAATGTCACAGTTTCACTCTCCCTAGCAATTGTTTCTTTTGGAAGTTCTTTTACAGCTTTGGTAGGAGTGGCTTTGACTTTTAATTCTGTAGAAGATATCTCTTTTGAATCAATTTTTAAGCTGTACACTCCAGAATCTTCTATTTCAGCTTTCTTCAAAGTGAGTTTACAGGTGGTTTCTGATTGAACAAACTCAAATTGTTTACTATCTTTAATTTTTAACGGCTTGGAATCTTTAAACCATTCAGCCTGTGTTTCAGGAGTTTTTGTAAGTTCAACTTCTAATGTCACAGTTTCACTCTCTTTAGCAAGCGTTTCTTTTGGAAGTTCTTTTACAGCTTCAGTAGGAGTGGCTTTGACTTTTAATTCTGTAGAAGATATTTCTTTTGAATCAACTTTTAAGCTGTACACTCCAGAATCTTTTATTTCAGGTTTCTTCAGAGTAAGTTTACAGGTGGTTTCTGATTGAACAAACTCAAATCGTTTACTATCTTTGATATTTAACGGCTTGGAATCTTTAAACCATTCAGCGTGTTTTTCAGGAGCTTTTGTAAGTTCAACTCCTAATGTCACAGTTTCACTCTCCTTAGCAATTGTTTCTTTTGGAAGTTCTTTTACAGCTTCAGTAGGAGTGGCTTTGACTTTTAATTCTGTAGAAGATATTTCTTTTGAATCAACTTTTAAGCTGTACACTCCAGAATCTTTTATTTCAGGTTTCTTCAAAGTGAGTTTACAGGTGGTTTCTGATTGAACAAACTCAAATCGTTTACTGTCTTTAATATTTAACGGCTTGGAATCTTTAAACCATTTAACCTGTTTTTCAGGAGCTTTTGTAAGTTCAACTTCTAATGTCACAGTTTCACTCTCCTTAGCAATTGTTTCTTTTGGAAGTTCTTTTACAGCTTCAGTAGGAGTGGCTTTGACTTTTAATTCTGTAGAAGATATCTCTTTTGAATCAACTTTTAAGCTGTACACTCCAGAATCTTCTATTTCAGGTTTCTTCAAAGTGAGTTTACAGGTGGTTTCTGATTGAACAAACTCAAATTGTTTACTATCTTTGATATTTAACGGCTTGGAATCTTTAAACCATTCAGCGTGTTTTTCAGGAGCTTTTGTAAGTTCAACTTCTAATGTCACAGTTTCACTCTCCCTAGCAATTGTTTCTTTTGGAAGTTCTTTTACTGCTTCAGTAGGAGTGGCTTTAACTTTTAATTCTGTAGAAGATATTTCTTTTGAATCAACTTTTAAGCTGTACACTCCAGAATCTTTTATTTCAGGTTTCTTCAAAGTGAGTTTACAGGTGGTTTCTGATTGAACAAACTCAAATCGTTTACTGTCTTTAATATTTAACGGCTTGGAATCTTTAAACCATTTAGCCTGTTTTTCAGGAGCTTTTGTAAGTTCAACTTCTAATGTCACAGTTTCACTCTCCTTAGCAATTGTTTCTTTTGGAAGTTCTTTTACAGCTTCAATAGGAGTGGCTTTGACTTTTAATTCTGTAGAAGATATTTCTTTTGAATCAACTTTTAAGCTGTACATTCCAGAATCTTTTATTTCAGTCTTTTTCAAGGTGAGTTTGCAGGTGGTTTCTGATTGAACAAACTCAAATCGCGTACTGTCTTTAATATTTAACGGCTTAGAATCTTTAAACCATTCAGCCTGTTTTTCAGGAGCTTTTGTAAGTTCAACTTCTAATGTCACAGTTTCACTCTCCTTAGCAATTGTTTCTTTTGGAAGTTCTTTTACAGCTTCAGTAGGAGTGGCTTTGACTTTTAATTCTGTAGAAGATATTTCTTTTGAATCAACTTTTAAGCTGTACACTCCAGAATCTTTTATTTCAGGTTTCTTCAGAGTAAGTTTACAGGTGGTTTCTGATTGAACAAACTCAAATCGTTTACTATCTTTGATATTTAACGGCTTGGAATCTTTAAACCATTCAGCGTGTTTTTCAGGAGCTTTTGTAAGTTCAACTTCTAATGTCACAGTTTCACTCTCTTTAGCAATTGTTTCTTTTGGAAGTTCTTTTACAGCTTCAGTAGGAGTGGCTTTGACTTTTAATTCTGTAGAAGATATTTCTTTTGACTGAACTTTTAAGCTGTACACTCCAGAATCTTTTATTTCAGGTTTCTTTAAAGTAAGTTTGCAGGTGCTTTCTGATTGAACAAACTCAAATCGTTTACTGTCTTTAATATTTAACGGCTTGGAATCTTTAAACCATTCAGCCTGTTTTTCAGGAGCTTTTGTAAGTTCAACTGCTAATGTCACAGTTTCACTCTCCTTAGCAATTGTTTCTTTTGGAAGTTCTTTTAAAGCTTCAGTAGGAGTGGCTTTGACTTTTAATTCTGTAGAAGATATTTCTTTTGAATCAACCTTTAAGCTGTACACTCCAGAATCTTTTATTTCAGGCTTTTTCAAAGTGAGTTTGCAGGTGGTTTCTGATTGAACAAACTCAAATCGTTTACTGTCTTTAATATTTAATGGCTTGGAATCTTTAAACCATTCAGCCTGTTTTTCTGGAACTTTTGTAAGTTCAACTTCCAATGTCACTGTTTCACCTTCTTTTGCAGTTGTTTCTTTAGATAGTTCTTTGACAGTTGTATCTGGAACCTGCTTTACTTGAAGTGTGGTTTTAACTTTACTATTGATTATTTGCAAAACATATTCACCGCTGTCCTGGAGTGATGCCTTATGAATAATCAGGTGACGCATTGTATCAGCTTTTTTGATTTCAGTTATGCCTTTCTTTGTTTTTATTTGCTTCCCATCTTTGTACCATTTAATTTCTAAGGATTTATCTGCCACTTCACAGCTTATAGTAATTTTTTCTCCTTCATTAACAATTATTTCCGAATCTGGCGCAGATTTAAACTCTTTTGGAAGCTTAAGAAGTATTTCTGAAGTTACCTCTTGAGTTTCTTGGGTATCCGATGATTTTCGTTTATTTAATAAAGTAAATTCGCCAAAAACGTTTTGTGACTCGTCTGGTTCAATGGTTGGTGTTGGTAAAATCATTTCCTCAGTTGGACGTTTAGCTGTATCAGACAAAGGTGTTTCCTCAGTTTTCTTTTTCTTTATTGGTTTGGTCTTTTTTCTTTGTTCTTCAGGAACCGCACCACCAGATAAAATAGGAATTTCATCAAATGATGGTTTCTTTTTAGATTCTGCAACTGGTTGTTCCATCTTTATTTGTAAAGCTAATGACTCTTTAAGTGATATAAAAGGTTTCCACAATACTTCTTCTTGATACGCAGCTTCTTTTTTGGTTATTACAGCTTCAACCATTTTGTTAGCAGTCGTTTGAGAAAGTTTCGTTTCTTTTATGATGTTAGTTGATGACTGTTTGACACCGACAGTGTGGGTTATTTCATTCTTTTCAAAAATTTTTGAAAAATTAGCATTGATTTCAACATTTAATTGTTTTGAAAGAGTGGTTTCTTCTTCACTGGGTATAGTGACATCCTTACGAAGTTCAAACTCAACAGTTTCAGAGCGAGTTTCTTTTTTGTGTTTCAATTTCTTGTCTGGAGATTCTAAAAATAAGTACAGTATTAGTTTTATTTTAAAATATTAAAATTAAAAATTTAAAAAAATTTATAATAACATAAACAGGACTATTTTAATGTTTTATTTTTATTCAGATCTCAATTATCTTTTCTATTACATTTATTAGCGATTATGAGTTAAAAATTAGCTTAAACAAATAAATACATTATATGTTGATGTGTCTGACGTATCCAAAAACTATATTCAGCAAAGCACTATTTCTGCTGTATCTGTATATAAATAGAGGTAATGTCTGTGTGTGTGTCTGTGTGTGTGTGTGTGTGTGTGTGTGTGTCTGTGTGTGTGTGCGTGCGTGCGTGCGTGCATGTGTGCGTGCGTGCATGCGTGCGTGCGTACGTGCGTGTGTGTGTGTGTGCGCGCGCGCGTGTGTGTGTGTGTGTGTGTGTGTGTGTGAGTGTGAGTCTGTGAGTCTGTCTGTGTTCCCCAACTCCTCCCTAACCACCCAACGGATTAAGGTGAATGAGGTATCGTGAAGCTTTTATACCCTAGGGAATGTCGTAAGGGGGTTGAATATTTAAAACAACTTACATGGACATCTTTATACTGGACAACGCATTTTCACCAAAGGGTCCCCCCAATGGATTTTGGAAGTTAAAAAGGTTTTAAAAAGGTTTTTGTTTTTGTTTTGGCTTAAACTTATTAGTAAGAGTAATTAGGCAATGTAAAGCCAGAATATCATGTTTTTTGGAAAAAATGAACATGGACATTTTTATACTGGACAACGTTTTTTTCACTAAAAATGGGAATTACCGTGCTCCCCAACCACAAATGGGATTGGGCTAAATGAGATATCATTGCAAAGCTTACAGTCCGGGGAATGTCATAAAGGGTTCAAATTTAGAAAATTTTTGCATGGAAATCTTTAGCCTGGACAACACATTTTCATAAAAGGGAAAACCTATAGATTTTGAAAATCAAAAATTTTTTATCTTTGAATTGGCTCGAACTTATTGATAAGAGTAATTAGCCAATGTAAAACCAAAATGTCACGTTTTTTGGTAAGATTAACATAGACATATTAATGCTGGACAACGTTTTTTTCACTAAAAAGGGGAACAACCTTCCTCCTCAACCAGCAAAAAAATTGGGCTTAATGAAATATTGTTGCGAAGCTAACATGGACATATTAATGCTGGACAACGTTTTTTTCACTAAAAAGGGGAACAACCTTCCTCCTCAACCAGCAAAAAAATTGAGCTAAATGAAATATCGTTGCAAAGCTTACAGACAGGAAAATTACATAAAGGGGTTGAAATAAAAAAAATCACATGGACATCTTTTGGTTGGACAAGACAATTTCACAAAAACAGGGCCCTTATGGACTTTGAAAGTTGAAAAAATTTTTATCTTTGAATTGATTCAAACTTATTGGTAAGAGTAATTTGCCAATGTAAAGCAAAAATATCATGTTTTTGGAAAAATGAATATGGACATCTTTATGCTGGACAACGGACAACGTTTTTTCACTAAAAAGAGTAACGAACTTTCTCCTTAACCACGAAAAAGATTGGGCTAAATGAGATATCATTGCAAACCTTAAATTTCAAGGAATGTCATAAAAGGGTTGAATGTTTCAAAAAATAAATAACAAGGACATTTTTATGCTGGACAACGCATTTTGACCAAAAGAGGGGCCCTTCTTCCCAACCACAAAACGGATTGGGCTAAATGAGGTATCATTTCAAAGCTTACAGTCTAAAGAATGTCATAAATAGGTTGAAATTTAAAAAAATAAAATGGACATCTTTATACTGAACAACATATTTTTACTAAAGAGGGAAAGACCCTTCCCCCAACGACAAAATGGAGTGCGGGTTAACTGAGGGATCATTGTAAAGCTTACAATTACGGGAATGGCATAGAAGGGTTGAATTTTGAAAAAATAGTAAATGAATAAAATAAATGCCGGAAAAATTATTTGTCAGCCGTATGGCTGACAAGAGCTACTTGTTTGCTTAAATAGCTATATGCAAATTAAAACTAACTGACACTTAATAATTTGCATTATCAATTCAACTATTTAAGGTCTTTCCCGACAGTTTTAAGTATGGAAAATCGCGATTTTTGGAAAGCGAGATCTTACGAAATACAGCACAATTGGTATGCAAAGTTAATATATGAGTGTTAAGGCAAAAATGTCACGATTATAAAGTGCACATTGGTAATATTGATAAATTAGTTGAAAACTTGATATTAACAATTAAATTACAAACGAAAATTTTTTAAACTCCACAAAAATATGCATTATTATTACTTATGGTTGATTCTATCTGGCTGACGCTAAAAATTAGAATGCAGACATGAGGGGATTAATTAAAATTGCGCGGTAATGAGGTTTTTTTTTAAAAACAAATAACAACGCAGAATTTTTTTAAAATCCACCTTTCCACAATTTATACATAAATCAACCAACTTTAGCCCTTATAAAAATTTGCAATTTTAAAAATAATTATTAAAATAAGTTCTTAATCTTTGTTAATAGCCCGCTGTAGTGAAAAATTTTGAATGTTTTTGTTGTTAAACAGTGGATTCAATACTGCAAATATCGCGGTCAGCTAGATTTTATTTGCCTATAATGAAAAAAATTATTAATGAAATTTTTTTTTATGCAGAGGATATGTTACCTTTTTTCACCTACGTGAAAATTAATCAAAATTTTACTGTGTTTATGGTGTAATATACAATTTTCCGTAAAAATGAGGGTTATTTTTTACAAAATTGCGGCGAAACGTGGATTTAATTTAGTTTTAGGAAATTTAAAGCTCCAGTTCAGATAGTATATTTCTATTGAAATTTATGACTTTTAAAAGGTTATAATAGCTCTCGTACTGTTAACCTATTTAGTGTGCATTTTTTAGATAATAAAGGCCTTGGGCTTATATATCCTCTTTTAGAAGAGTTGCGCAGATGTCTTTGTGGCACAGTCGGAAACTGTTAAATTTTTTTGGGTCGATGTACTGTCAAAATTTTGTCATTAACACATTAACTATTTCAGATTAATTATAATTTTTTCAATAAATCATATAAATTGAAAATAAAAAATTAATTGTAAATATTTAAGCAGCATTTGTTTTCTACTTTATGCCACTTATTCGAATTTTCGTTGTTGGGATATTTTAAAATATTATAATGCTCTACAATTACAACAAATAATAAATTAATTTTCATGTAACTAAAAAAATTTTTATTTTGTATTGCAACTGGTTTCCTACGCTGTGAAGTATAAACTGTCCGGGGAGACTTTAAGATTCAAATTTTTGTACATTATGTATATTAAGTAAAAAAGCGGAAATAAAAAAATTTGCGTTCCAATTTCTTTCAAAAAACACGTCCTAAGTCATAACCGAACAATTTAAATAAGTTTTTATGTCCCCATGTAAATTTACGAGGTTAGCCAGACACAATATAACAATAATTTTTATATTTTCTACCTGATACAGTTTTATGATACTCTTTTTTTCAAGTTACCAGGGTTAATTTTTTTTAAGTGCTTAATCATGCGAAAGAAAAATCAATTCTATCCAGTTAAAAACTAAGATTATTTTTTTTATTATTTTAATAAAAAATTTATCTACGTCGAGTCACAATAACATATACTTTGTGCTGTTTTGACTTATTTTGCTGTAGTTGTGGTAAATTCATACACCGCAAATTAAAAAAAGGCGATAGGATTTTCCAAAAATTGTTACTCCGCGATTTTTTTATCCACCTCTGTAGTCGGATAGATTGTTTTGTATAACAAGAATAAAAACATTAATCTAGAATTTACCTGGCTAATATTGATTTTCTTCGCGTATACTTTAGCACGAAAAAAAATTAACCCGGGATAATTTCTAATCTGTCGTTAGAATGCAGGTGCTGGTTTTATGGTACTTTATACGGTTTCTTACTGGATTTTAAATAAAATAAAAAAAGGTTTTACGACCAATTTAGAGCTATAGAGTGAAAGCATTTATCATTTCGGATGAACTAAACCTATTGTGTTTTGTAGGTTGTAATATTAACAAAAATATATAACATAATCATAAAGGAAAAACATGTGACTTCATATATTTCTCAGACACATTGACTGATCTTATTAAGTTGCGCCCTAATAAGAGCGCGTTTTTATTAGGGCACTCGGATGTGATAATTAGGGCCCTGTTTCTGAAAGGGGGCCTTTATTAGGGCGTGTAATAGCTCTTATTAGGGCGCACCCTTATTAGCACACCATGGCTCTAATAAGGGCGCGCCCTTATTAGCGCACTTATCGATTTTCAAAAAAAAAGATTATTTATAAGTCTGTTTTATGCGAATGTTATCGTAGCTGCGATGGCTCAGTGATAGTGATTCGGCCTTCCACTGAGCAAGTGACGGGTTCGAATTTTTTAGGTAGAATTTTTTCTTTACAAAAAAATTCTCAATAATCTTATTTTCTGTTTTATTATTTTTCTTTTAATTTAACATGAGTAGCCAACCTAAAAAATAGTTGTTTATTTTTGTTAGTGCTTTTTGGAATTTATACTTGCATTTGTACACCATAACAATTAAGTAGTTTACATTCCAATTTATTTTTTGTTCAAACGGAAAAGGTGTGAAAAGTTTATTTTGCTGAAAATTATGGTATGACCTTAAATAATTAGGACACTCGTAGTAAAATCAATTTTCTTAAAAAAACAACTTTTTCGTGCTCCCTTATATTTTTTCTTTAAAATTAATACTATTCGGAAATTTGGCCGAAAAAAATGACCCTGAATTTCGGGGGTTTTAGGGCTAACCCTCCAAAATTTTTGAAAAAAAGTTTTTTTTAGGAGGTAGCCAAAAGTACAAGGACCTTAACACGAGATATTTGCATATTAATCGCGGCACGTTCAAAAGTTATAAGAGCGCAAACAAAATTTTGTTGTCAAAATTTTTCCAGTATCGCTAAAAAAAAACAGAGAGTAGACATTTAAGGCTGGTTCATACTTATGACAAAACGTCCTTTGGACAAAGTTCAAAGGACAATTTTAGAAAAGCCAAAACGTCCTTTGGACAAGCCAAAACGTCCTTTGGACGAAGTATAAATGCTACTTAAAATTTGTCCTTTGGACTTTGTCCAAAGGACAAATTTCAAAGGGAAAAGTCCAAGGGACAAAAAGTATGAACACGTTGTTCTTTGGACAAAATTCAAAGGACAAAGTCCAAAGGACGTTTTGACACTATGTTTGTCCTTTTGACAAAGTCCAAAGGACTTTTGTCTCTTGGACTTTGTCCAAAGGACGTTTTGTTATAAGTATGAACCAGCCTTTAAACGTTACATAAGTCGTTTCGTGTTTAATTATAAATATTACATAACAAAAAATATAATGAAATTTAATAATAACAAACTAGATTGTTTAAAAAACATCATACTAATTAAACACGAAAATTTTAAAGGTCATTTTATACACAATTTATATCATAGCTTTTTACTAAAAACAATGATAATGTTTGAAGCATACTCCGAAGCCCTGGAGCTTCAAAACCCTGCTTTTCCAAAAAACTAAAAAAATAATATTAAACAATCATGGGTGGGATGACAACAGCAAGAAGTTATTTGATTCCTGTTTTTGCTAAAACATATCTTCGTATGAAATAAAAATACGAAGCGAATTGCAGTTTTTTTGCTGTCATTTTTATATTTAAACTCTTTTCATCGACTCTTGATAAAAATAATTGAGTTTTTTTGATAAAATCTTTGAAAAAAATAATTTCTGCAAAAACAGATTTCACTAGAAGAAAGGTAAAAAATAACTTGCCTTTGCCTTTTTTCAGTCCACTCTAGCTTAGGGAATTCACCTGAACACATGTTGACCATTTAAAACAAGGCAAACAAAATGTGCCTTTAAAACTCAAAAACATACTATTGTTAGATTTTTCATGTATTATATTTTGTGCATTTAAATCTAAGTACAGTCGTGAGTGAAATAATCTAACAGCAGATCTTATTTTCCTAAGCCTAAGCAAAACCCAAAAATTAAACAAAACTATATCATAATACTTTAATAATAGTGTGCTTTTTAAAAATACCGAATAATTTACTGTTAAAAAAGGCAAGCAATTGTTTTTCGGAAAATATTTTACTGAAATGTTTTTGTAAGGTTATTAATAGTAGAATTATTTTGCAACTATTTTTGCAGTTATTTTTTCCTAAGGCATTATTAAGAATTCATTTTTTCAACACACACGAAAAATAACCACAAAAACGTTTTGACAGCACAATGAAAGCATAACAACAACCTTATTTTTTATTATTTTTCGAGTCGTCTCATAGCTTCTCAGCATTTTTAAAGGTAATTATTATTTTAAAAAATACACGAAAATGTTTTAATGTTTATTTTTATAATCTTTTATTTGTCATTCAAACAAACTAAATGATTTTTAAGTAAAACAAACTATTGTTATGAAATAAGTTTATTCCGCTTTATGTGGGGAGGTTATGTTTTTTGCTTGTCAGTACCCTCGTGTCCATAGTACCCTCGTGGGTTGCCGGAAAAAGGTTACCCAGGAAAAGGTTACCCGGAAAAAAGTTATCCAGCGAGCCAGGTAGGCAAAAGGTTACCCGCGTTCATTGTTTACGTTGTTATGTATTGACACAAGAAATTAATTTTCAACAAAATGGCAAACGATAATAATAATATTCAATAACATTTGACATATTTACGTCATACGATACATTTGTTTTTAATTTATATTATGCGGTTTTTCGCGTTTTTTTAAATGTTTTTATTCATTGCAAAAAATTTATATTGTTCCGGTTTTTTTAATTGTTATTTATTTTTAAATTTCATACAAGTAATAAGCCTGTGTTATTATGTAACACAGTCGATTTATATAAAGTTTTAAGCAAAGACGGGAAGCACCCTAAAATTAATTATCCTAGTTCCAGATATGGACGTATTTTAGAATTCACGTTTAAAAAAAATCTAGCAAATAATGCTGAATCCTACACTTGTTTGCTCTGTCACAAAATGAAAAAAAAAACGTGATAATACTCTCCCCCCTGCACCTATAATCGCGATCGAAAACAATTGTTTTCGTACAGTTTTCGTACCCTGATAATACTCGAAATGAGCATTATTGTCAGGAAGAACAAAAAACTGTGGAGGAAGTTGAAGCGGCTCAAGTGGTGCGAAGAGCCCGAAAACGAACCGCGGAAGATGGCATCTTACCGAGAGCTGCATACAACGATGTCTGAAACAATATTCAGCGGGATAACCCAAACTTAGGTTAGTTATATATTAAAATTTAAAAAAATACCATCGAACGTGAACCGAGTGTACAAATAAATAACAAAAGAATAGTGTTCTTGACGCGCAATACACTACTATGTAAAAACTGTAAAATATGATTGTGGTTTTTACGCTAAATCGCTTGTAATGCTCTTAATCATTGTAACATTACATAATTTTCATTGTTTGAAACTCCGAAAATGACGTTTTGAGCTGTTTCTGAGAAGAAACAATATGAATTTGTCTATGTAAATTACAAAAACTGTTGTTGTATAAACATAAAAACTTTTTAAGTGACAATTTCCGCTTATTTTTTAAACGGTTACGTTAGGGTACCAAAAAGCTTAAATTTTAATTTAATTTGGTTCAAGTTCAAAAAAAGATCAAAATAAAAACAGTGCCATTTTAAAAATATTTTTTACTTGTTTTTACAGTTTGGTGTTAAAAATTGATAAAGAAAAAACATTGCAAAATTTGGTAAAAAAAACCGCACACGAGAAGCCAAAGATATAAAAGTGAATTATTTTGCAGCGGCGCTACTAGAACATGCACGAACGACTTTGCGACTTTCCGTATTGAATCGACTATTTAACAATAAAACCATTCAAATTTTTTTACGAAAACTGTATTTTAATAATTATTTAAAAATACTTTTCTTATACTTTTACTCTTACCTCCTACCTATTTGTTTCTCTATATTGGGAAATCTGTAAAATAATCGAAGCTTTTAAGCCCAGTTCACACTGCTGCGATAGGCGACAGGCGATTGGCGACAAGCGATAGGCGATAAGCTCCTGTCAGTTCACACTGCTGCGATAGTCGATAGTAACTTGCGATAGGCGACAGGCGATAGGCAATAGTGGTTGGAGCAAAGTTCTAATCTTATTGCATTTTTGCGATAGGCGACAGCGCAAAACACATGCAGTTTTAGCATATTACGTTTGAAATTTGTAAGTTAGCAAATTTATAGAAAAAAATAGCGTTTTCTTGATGTAAATTTCAACACATAAAACATTTTATTTTGTTTTTTCGCGTTCGGCCGCATTTTTTTGAAAAATATAAATGAAAATTGGCGTGAAAATATATATTAGATGAGTATTTATTAATTTTGATTCAAAAACGACCCAAAATTTATGATAAAACTAAAAAAAAACATTTAAACATTTGATAGCGGTAAAATGATCAAGCAATGGTATGTCGGCAAACACGAGTTCAAATTTTTTATGTTTTTACTTAATTAATTTTTAACCTAAACAGAACATTTTCTATTTTTTTCTGGCCTTTTAATCATCTTTTATTGTAAATTATTTAGTTTTTTGAAACAGTTTTTTACCATAAAACACTAATTTTTGAAAATTAACTAATAAATCGTATGAAGTTTTTATTGTTTGAAAATATGTATTATGTAAAATAACCAAATAAAATATGTATTAAACAAAAAGTTTCAGAAAAATAGTTGAAAATAAATAAAACAGCCAATTATTGGTCATTATGTTTTTAAAATTTTTTAATGCAGGCAAAAACTTCTCCAAACTTATTTCAAGTAAAAATTTATTAGACGTAATAGAAAGCCTAATCAATATTAATAAAGGAAATACGTAATGCACAATACGCCAAGTAAGAAAACTCACACGTGTTATTCCTTTGCGCAGAGTAATTTACAACATAAACAATGAACGCGGGTAACCTTTTTCCTACCTGGCTCGCGCGCGGATAACCTTTTTCAGGGTAACCTTTTTCCTGGGTAACCTTCTTCAGTGAATCCCCTCATGTCCCCCTTGCACAATGAATCGATTTTGTTATGAGGGTGTGGTGAACGCATTTTTTTAAGCCCAGTACCTTCGTGTCCAGTACCCTCGTGTCCAGTACTCTCGTGTCCAGTACTCTCGGGTCCAGTATCCTAGTGTCCAATACCCTCGTGTCCCGTTCCCGAGAAATATATGAAGTCACATATTTTTCCTTTATTATTATGTTATACATTTTTGATATTAGTTCATTTTTACAACAATTACTTCTGAAAACAAAAAAAACACAATTAAAGTGCTTCTTACATAAAAACTTAATTTAAAGTATACATTAATTTAAAAGTAGCATGAATTAGATTTAAATTAAATTTAAATTTTTATTAGATTTAAGTTAAACTAGATTAGGTTTAAATCATAGATCACACAAATTTTAAGTTTTATGCCAAAGAAAAATTATATTATAAAAATAAATAAATAAATTAGATTTTACTTTGAACAGTCACAGAAGCTTCATGTATAACGCGTCCTTCAAAGTTTTCAGCCACGCATCGATACTTTGCACTATTTTCCCTTGTTACTGACAGCATTTCACATAAAGCCACCCCGTCTTCAAAGCTAATTATAATGTTTTCATTTGGTGTAAGTTGTTCGTCTCCTCTGAAAATAGATAAAAGTATGAAAATTTTTATTTTCAAGTCTGTTTATTGAGGCTATATAATCAAATTTGTTGTGTGATTAAGAATTTTAACTACAAGTAGCCCGTGTCAGCCATAAGAAATTTAAAGCACCTAATAATTATATAGGTTTACTTTTGCCTTTAGTTACCTTTGTTGTACTTTTGCTGGGTACTTTTGCTGCGAAATTTGCTGTACAATTGGGACATGAATAAGAAAAAGAGCCAATACTACATAGGCAATAAAAAAACCGCACCAACGGCTTTGTAGCAAAATTCAAATACAAAAACCAGAGTTAAACTGCCAAATCAATGGATACCCCCAAGTGATGGTGAGTGCGGTTGCCGCAAAAGCCCAAGCAGCCTTATGGGGGAGTTTTTCTGAATGAAAAATTGCTTAGGCAGGTTGTGCACATGCAAAGAATAAAAAAATTAAATGTCCTCCAAATCTAGAAAATAATTGTCATCTTGAATTTCTGGACAACAACCACTACCAACTAACTGGTACTATACTTGATTTTTTACAACCATGTAATTGTCAAAGTAAATAGAGCTTAAATTGTACACGCAAGTCTAGTGGTAATTAGGCGGAGTAAATAAAAGCAATTATTTTATTTTATTATCGTTTCTTTAAAGTTTTATATTAGTTTCCTAATTTACTGTTTTTTCTGCTATGTATTTATATGCAAATAAAATTTAGCTGACCTCGATAAATGCTGTATTGATTCGACTATTTAACAAGAAAACCATTTAAAATTTTTAACGAATGTGGTTTAACAATTAATATAAAAACTTATTTAAATTGTTAATATATCAAATTACTTAATTTAAAACACAAACGCAAATTTTTAAAGGGCTAAAGTTGGTTAATTTTTGTATATTTTATAAAAAAGTGGAATTAAAAAAAAAACTCTGCGTTCTTATTTGTTTAAAAAAACAATTTTAATTGGTCCCCTCATGTCTGCAAACTAATTTTCGACGTCAGTGAGATATAATTTCAACCATAGGTGCAGTAATAAAAATAGACATAAATAAAAAATTTTTTTTTCTTTTTCTAATATAAAAAAATTTCAAAATTAAAAAATACAAGTATTTCCAAAATTATTGTTATATTTTAAAACCCACTACCTCTGCTTCCCTTCCCACTATGCCTATTCAAATACTTTTGTGAGAATTTTTTAATTAAATCACAATGAATTAAACGTCTGAAAAAGAAAAAAAGGTTTAAACAATTAGAAAAAACTAAAATTCTTATAACCAAACCAATACATATAAAATTACAGTACTAAGGTTTTTTGTATAAAATCAAAAATTGATACAAAACTGACTTGCGATGTGATACTACATTTTGATCGCATTTGCGCAAGAACTTAAATAAGGCGGGACTGAATAAACGTAACGTTGCATTTTTCGTCAGGACTCAATTGAAGCGGGACTTAAATTGGGCGAGACTGAAATGTAGCGGTTTGAAGCGAGACTGACATGAAGCAGGATTGAAATAAAACTCGTTGATTTTTTCCGGGACTAAAATGAAGCGGATCTCTATATACGTAGGTTTCATACCTGTACCAGTCAATTCGAGGTGTAGGACTTCCAGTTACTATGCACTTTAATCTGACATTATCTCCTTCTTGAACAATCTAGAATTTACAAAAAGTTTAGACATTTTGTGATTGTTTTGTAACATTGTGTAAGATTTAATTTGACTTATACTAAAAGTTACAGAAACTGATAGAAATAGTAATTAACTCCTAATTTTTGTAATTCATTAACAGTTTTTCATTAAATCTTTTGTATTTTGAATGATTTTATGTAGACTTTATATTTATTTTGCATTAATAAAAATTAAGTTGTGTGTATGGGTTTGATTATTATTGATTTAATTGCACAACATGATAATAATAGTATTAAATGTTTCAAACAGTGTTTTTAGTTTACTTACAAGCTTGTAGCAATCTTTTGAATTTGTGTAAAAAACAAAAAAATCGGCCGAAATAAAGGCTAATATGAATTTACGTGGTTTTCGCAATAACATTATTAGCAGTAAAAACTGTTAAAAATCGTGTTAAATTGTCTTTATTTTAATCCCAATTACAAATTTATTTATTAATCTGTTTTATAAAAACGTT
This sequence comes from Microlaimidae sp. YZB2_3, assembly GCA_030248175.1. NCBI lineage: Eukaryota > Metazoa > Nematoda > Chromadorea > Desmodorida > Microlaimidae > Microlaimidae sp. YZB2_3. Next base: position 17,578 of record JASAMX010011670.1, on the reverse strand, counting down.
TGTCAATTCTCATTTAACATATCTCCGCCTACTTTTTTGTAAAATATATGATAAAAATTTTCTACTTTTAATCGAGGTGGAGCACCTCTGCTTAGTAAAGAAACAGTACTCTGCGGTGATTGATCTGTTTGTCTGTCGATATTTCGGTCCAGTAGTTTCTCAAAGATCATGTATTTCACAAAAAAATAGGCTGAGATTTTAAACATGAGAATTTACAAACGTCTTTATGAAACAGGCCCCAGGGGCCTGTTTCATATAAAAACCTTCGTAAATTCTCATTTCACAACTCTCCGCCTATTTTTTTTGTAAATCACACGATAAAGGTTTTTCGACTTGCAGTCCAGGGGGAGCATCTGCGCGCACTACTCTGCGCTGATTGGTCGCAGCCACGTCTTTTCATCTCTGTTAACCGATCAATATTCGCCGTGTCGTATATCCTCTATTATGTAAATTACAAAAAATAGGCGGAGCTTTGTTAAATGAGAATATAAAAACGTCTTTATGAAATAGGCCCCAGGGGCAAATTTTTTTATTAAAAAGCATATTATTAAAATTAGGTTCAGAATTTAAAAAAATGTAAATACCGCAGTTACGTGGTACTTATTTCATATACTTATTATTACGTACTTATTTCTTAATAACAAAAATAAAAAAATGCTTATTTATAATTAAAAATGTTTTCTTGAAATAGACACCACAGGTTTTATTATCACAAAAAATAGAAATTAACATTAATAACAAACAGAATACCTTGTCTTCAAAAACGGAAACAAAAACTGGAAATACTCCTTTTTCCTTCAGCTGAAGTAACTGTCCCGGCTAAAATAAACTATTTAACATATTCTTATACATTTTAAAATAAATAAATTTTTAGCAGCAGGTATTTCTGACATTTTTAAACATGTATTTTGAGACGTTAGACAAAACATAGAATAACTAAATAAAATAAAAAAAAATTAGAAATTAATAAACATAATACTTTCATACTTTAACGGATAGAACATAATATACACATAAAACCAAAAAAAAACAAAAATAATGGCAAAACAATAAGAAGTTGAAAAGCAAGACAGACAATTACACTGACAAACCTTCGCCTCCTACATCAACACGAGCATTCAAAACAAAGAGCTCGCCATAACACCAAGCTTCGCCTGCCCACGTTTCTCGCCTGACAAGCGAACTCAGCGTCTTCCGCTTTTGTAACTTGATGAATGACAAGCCAGTAGGCATTAACTTTTGGTTCAGCTATTACCTCATATTTACCCTCATCTAAGGGTACCTAGAAAATTAATTCAATATTATTGTTTACACACCAATTTAAACAAAAAAAAAACGATTATCAATAGACGTACAATTTTATTTATTATTAAAATTTTAATTGCATCTATTAGTTGTTCTTACAAACAACCTAAATTTTACAAACATAAGTTTGCAATAAAAATAGTTTTGATAGAAATATAAAGTTGCTTGAGTTTAAATACATTATGTTTGCTCTCTGAAAATTTGTTTTAAACTCGTTATCAGAACCATCCATAATTTCAATCCAAGGTATGGTAAAATTAGACCTTTTTCACTTTACATGCAGTTATTACTGTAAAACCCCATTGGTATAGTTATAAAATAGTTTTTTTTAATTTTTTTTGTATAAAACAAGATTGTTATTATTGAAAATATTATTATCCTAAAAAATTTTCGGCTGCACACTAACTTTTTGACGAAAAGTCTTGCGAGAAAACTAGCATCTGACTTGAATGACTCAGTTAAAAAACCAGTGAATTTTTTCTGGTTTTCCTGCGCCGCAATGATTAACATAGTTTTAGTTTTCTGCAGCGAATACTGTGACTTTTTCTTTATTTGTACAAGGAAAGTCATACCTGAAAACGCGAGTAGTAATAGCAGTAATGAGTAAACATAAAAATTGCATGCTCGACTTTTGTTGCAAAATTTTGATAAGTTATTTATGTTGCATTACATTCGAGCATTTAATTGTGTTATAGATTTTTATTAGTCGTAATTTAGTTTTTTTGTTTGACATTATATAGGTAAAGCGTGCAAAAATTATAAAAACAAAAACTCAAATGCAAAATTCCGTGCAACTTACTTCAATACCATTTTGGAAAAATACAACCTCAGGTGTGGGATTACCCATTACTGTTACAGAAAAAACGGCATCTTCGTTAAGCAATGCTTCCAAATCTGGTAACGGTTGTGTAAATTTCGGAGGTACCAAGTGTGGTAAATCCAGCGCTAATTCCGATGGCTTTTCATATACACGTAAAAATCTAAAACATAAAATGTATTTTATAACTGTTTTAACCTATAATTATATTGCATTAGTCCTTTTACAATTATTTAGGTAAAATCAAATTGATTATGCCCAGTGAATATGTATAACATGAAATCTATATTATATACTAATATTTAAAAACAATCGAATTTCCAAAGAGATAATCGGAAATCTTCAATCACACAACATTAATGTGTTATGATAAAACTCATGACCAACCTAAAATCATGAACAGTAAACCTCAAGTTTCCTATGTTTGTTTTAAATTTGGCTCACCCTGTAAATTGTATGGATAACATGAAAGCACCAATTAATATTTTTTCTGTTATGACGTTCAAAAAAATCAAATTGGAGCGGTACGGGGTCTTTAGAGCCACAAGTAGGGAACTTGGAGCCGCCGGAAAAAATTTTCACTTTTTTTAGGCTTCGCTTAGGCTTAGGTATAGGTTTTATCGATGTTTATTTTGGGCTCCAAGTTCCCTCGGCTCCATCGACCCTAAACCCGCCGGAGCGTACAAGTTTTTCTGAAATCCTGCCTTTCAACCTTAGAAAATTATCTAATTGTTAAATAATTAATAAATCGTTGTAATATAAACATTCCTTGATAAAAAATGTTAAAATCACGTATTTACACTTTAATATTAAACCATTTTGGGTCAAAATTTCAAATGATTGTTAGTTCAATGCGGTATAATTTGCCTAAAAGCTAATAATAATAACAACAACAACAACCAGAATAGACATACCACCGAGGTGTGGTATAGCAAATGCGTTTCTCCACTTTATTTTAAAAGCATATACTTTGAGGTTAGTTACTAATATGAGCATTTTTTTTAAAGGCACAGTCTTCTAAATGATCGCGTTTGTGATTAGTATTAATTTTAACCGCTGAAGCCGATTTAACAAATTCTCCGTGTTCTTAGTTTTTAATTTATTTAATAAATTAATTTAAAAAAATTTTTTTTTCTGGTTCGCTATAAATTCACTATGATATTGCCGTTCAATTAAAAAATACCATTGAAAAACCCATTTTTTTATCAGAAACCAGGAGAACATAATTACACCATTTTGGGTACTTTGATACTAAAAACACAAAAAATAACGTAGGTTTTTGGGGATTCATTGCTACTGAACTTAAAACCTGTTTAAAACAGAAGTTGGTGTGTTTTAAAAGCCACCATACCAAAGTTGATAAAAAAACATGGACTGGGTGCTTAACCGCATTTAGAAGACGCAGGTGTGTTTTACAATTCTCCACACTAATCTTACTCCGGTAAAAAAAATAACATGTGTTTTGTTATCAACCACGTTTAGAGGACTGTATTGACTTTCAACCTGTAACAGTTGAAGCCTTTGTAGTATTGGTCTCTGTTTATCTTTTTAAACTTTTAGAGTTTTTTTGTATTATAAAATTTAACAAAGAAAATAAAGTTTCGGTTACCTTCCTTTTCTGTTGTTACGCCGATGTTTCATTACAATTAAATCCGAAGAGTCTTCTGATTCTGTGGATGGCTCGCGAATCGGTCTGTGTTTGCGTTTTTTCTTTACTTTTCTACGTTGCTGCTCATCATGATCTGATTCAGTAAAAACTAAACTATTTACCAGTTTACTAAAACTCAGTTTTTGCCGAGAATTACGTTAAATCACTTCAAATATTGATAATTTTGAACAATTTTGTAGCGAGTGCTTATTTTATTTTATAACACATTTCCAAGTTTGCTTAAAATATTAAAATTAGTTAATGAAATAAGCAAAGAAAACAGATCATCCAGATATTTTTTTACCAAAGCTAATATAGTATGGTAAATAAATTTAGTACAATCTTCAAAATATGAAGCAATATTAATAGATTAAAAAAGTTTTTAATAACACAAGAAGTAAGAAGCTGTTTTTTTATTTTTGTTATAATCTCTAAAAAATTAAAAGAAAATATTGTGTACTATGTTTTTTTTACTATTTGATAGATTCCGAACCGTGAGTTTTATGACAAATTTTTAGTGCTTAAATTAAAAATAATGTAGTTTTCTATTTAAACAAACCGTTTTTATTTTTCTCATTTTAGCCAGGGGCTTTTTTAAAAAAAAATTTCTAATTATAAAATAAAACACATATTATTATTTGCTCTTTTATTAAAAAATAATAGTATTAAAAGTACTTTCAGAATTTTAAAAAAATACATATTTGTAAACACCACTAATTCCGTAGTTTTTTAATTAAAAAATTTAAATGCTTTTATTAATTCACAATTTCAAAGATTTTTTGAAATAAGCACCAGCATACAATACTTATTACAAAGTAGTTTTAAAACTTACAGAAAGATTGTTACTTAAAGTTAAAATTGATGTCAGTTGTTAAATAAGTTACACTGAGTTTATAGAATCAATATTAAAACAAGAATATTGATAAGGCATTTTTGTTAAAATTAGAACCGCAAAACTAATGGACACACAAAACTGACCAATTATTATTTAGAGAACCAAATTATTATTCTGAAATATTCCGGAATTATTGATTTACCAACTCCTGTTAATATTGTTAGTGATGTTACCTGGGTACTCCACGTACAGCTCAAAGCGACTCTTATCAATGCCCGCAACATTTTCAGCCAAAAGCATATAGTCTGCATCGTCATCTTCCGTGCAACCGTGCACTGTTAGCGAAACAACCCCCGTGTCAGTAATTGGATCCATCTGGTAGTGAGGATGAACGGCCCTCGGCGATTCTTCCGGTGAAGGAGTGCGGATCTCAACTCCATTTTTTAACCAAACCACTTCCGGTCGTGGAGAACCAGCCACCTGCCCTGTGAATCTAAAAATACACCATTAAAAAATCAAAATATGTATATCATTTTTTTAATTTTAAAGTTCTTTGGGCTTCTTTTAGTATACTTTATGTCAAAATGTAAATCCGCTTGCGTTAAAAAGTACTCTGTTTAACATTGGTTTTCAGAGCTTTCGGGTTGATTTTCTAAGCGAACCAACAGCCACAAGAAAAAAAGTCAAATAAATGTCCGCGGAAACTTCTCAATAATTTATTATAAAATAATAAATGTACATTTTTCTACAATGTTGCCAGTGAAATACTTTTAAAAAACTATATAAGCACCCCAACTTAAAGTTATAATAAACATAACAGAGCATATACTAACATTGTCCAGCGCGAAGAAAATACCATAATTCATGTAAATTCTTTTTTAAAAAAAAATACAAAACTCACTGGGGTGTATAATGATAACATCATACGAATTATGTTGACTTTAATTAGCACTTGTCTGTTATTAAACGTGTAATTGAGTTTTTGTATGTAAAAATAAAAACGTACACGACGACACTGATGTACGCTCCAGTCTCAAAACTGTTCAATTTTCAAACTCACCAATTTCGATAGTAAGACACCGCAAAAAAATTGTTTTAATTTGGATATAAAGTTTTCTTATATGTTATATAAGTATAAGTCCTGACATTGCGTCGTTTCCTACAACCACAGTTTGGGACGAAATTTCCTTTGTTATTTTGGCTGGTTCAATCGTAGATGTTACCAAGCTTATTGGTTCAGGAGAATTCGCAGCTAAAATATATAATTTTTTGTAAAAATTAAAACCGCACCGAAAGTATTCGCTATTTGATTAAGATAGTAGACATTAAATGATACAAGAGTGCATACTGCCTCACAAACAGTCAAAATATGCTTGACTTTAAATACCTCTATTCAGGAAAACAACAAAAAGATGTCAGGGGCCGGTCCACTAGAAATGTGCTGAATAGGGGCTATATTAGTAACCTGTTTTAAACTTTTGATAATGTTTTAATTTTTGTGTTTTCTTTCGAGAAATTTTATAAAATTAGTTTTTTAATGGGATAAATTAATATTTAAACAGTTTTATGCATATTTTTGTTTTATATAAAAGCTAATAGAGCCAAAACCTTTAATTAGGAGTTTTCTTAACCCTTAACTAGGAGTTATTGCCTTTTGTGTTTATAAGAAATATAAACAAAATTAATAAAACAGCAATCATTCTCATGCAGACAAAGTTTTTAAAGGATTTCTCGAGAAAAAAAAACCCCAGGAATTAAAACGTTATCACCCAGAGCCAAAAATGGTATTCTAAGGAACTTGAAGCTGAAAAATCACTAAAAAACTTGTAGCTAAGCCTAAGCCCAAATCTAAGTCAAAAAAAATCTAAATTTCTATTTCTAGGATTATAAATTTCTTCCTTGTGGCTTTAAAAACCCTGCAGTGTATTGGGCGGGGCGCATTTTTGAAAAAGCGCCAAAAATATTTGAGAGTTGGATCAGGGGATGTTTCCTCTTTTTTCTCATAAGGCTAATTTACCTTGGACAACTTCTACACTTTTTCCATGATTTTATGTACGTTTAAAATTGGCAAATGAACAATGTATTCTTTATTTTCGCACGAATAGAAATAATATTTGTAATTATACAAATACCTATTTTTAAACAATAGACCATTTTTAAACATGAAATTATCAGTGAAGACAATAATCATGTTTAATCTCTATATTACTTTGTTAATGTTACAAAAAATTTTTTGAGCAGCGTTTAATGGATGGATTAATATATGGATTAATTTTGCATACTATAGCGTATTGCAGACTTATTTGTTTGTTTTTTTTAAAGTATTAGTTGTATTATAAAAATCATACGATGAACGTCCAGTGAAACTGCAACAGAGCTTTGACCAACATCGTTGTAAGCAACAAAGGTAAGGGTTCCAGAATCTTCAAGTCGTACACCATCAATAATAAGAACCATTGTGTACATGTTAACATCAGTTAACACACATATGTGAACGCGGTCGGAATGTTCAATATGATCGTTATTTAAGTAAATCGAAAGCTGAAAAACAAAATAAAGGTTTACTTAATCTTAAAAGTATTTTTAGTTTTTTAAAGTTATCTTTTAACTTTTATTTGCATTTCCCAGTTAAGTTTAATTAAAAAAACATTAGAAAATATATGTATAAAAGAAGCACAAATAACCGAATACGGAGGAAAAACTAAAATTATCACTAAATTTAAACATTAATTAACAATTAAATAGTTGAAGTCTAAACTAAACTAAATTTCATAAATAAGACAAACTGAAAAACACTGGTATTTAAAATTTTACATAAAATGGTGTTTAAAATTTTGGGACGCGCTGCATTGTTTTAAACACACAACACTTAAAAAACCAAGTTAATCAAAATTTGTTCTTTTGGGGGGAGGAGGGTTCTTTTGTACACTTTTCATAAACCGAAAACTAAACAAAACCTGAAATTATTAAAAATTTAAAAAATACACGGCAATTGTTTTACAGAAATCATCAAATACGCTAATAAAAAAAGTTGTTGCAATAACTCAAGTATGAGAAACGCAAAATAACAAATTAAAGTCAAAAAAGAATAACTTGTGAAAATTGATAAACTTAAATAAGATAAAACATGTTTATTAACAAAATATACATAATAAATTTTTAAATTATACCCTAGGCGGTGGGTCAGCCACTAGACGACATTCCATTGTGACCAAATCGCCTTGATTGGCGATAGTAGATTTAGGTTTTTTCCAAAACATTGGTTTAATACCTACAAAACATACGACATTTAAACAATTTTTTTTAATTTTAAATTTTATAATGACTTATACTTTATTAGGTATAATATTTTTTAATAAAAGTTACATAAAATGTAAAACAGCATTGTTTAAAAGGGTAGGGGGTCTTTAGAGCCTAAGCAGAGAACTTGGAGCCATCGAAAATTTTTGGGAACTTGTAGCCACGAGCAATGGGAACTTAGAGCCTTTACAAAAAAATTGGTTTAGGGTTAATTTTAGGCTTCGCTTAGGCTTAGGTAAACATTTTAGCGATTTTTATTTTCGGCTCCAAGTTCCCATTTTTAGGCTCCAAGTTCCCCACTTACGGCTCCAAGTTCCCTATTTTTGGCTCCAAGTCCCAGCTCAAAGTTCCCAAGGCTCCATCGACCCTAAATCTTTAAAAGTTAATATAATTCATAGAAAAATTTACCGGATGCTGGTTCGGGCGCCACGATTGCTCTTTCTGCAGCCTTCCTTGTTACAGGAAGTTCTCCTTCGCTTCTTGCAGATAAAGGGCCTAAAATAATTTCTTGTAATAATTTCTTTTTATATTGAAATTGACCTGGTATTATATCCGGTGAAGATATTTACAGATTTTTATAGGTTCCTATTTTTAAGGTGAAATTTAAAATTTTAAAGCTTAATTTTTCATTTAAAAAAAACCGAAAAGCACACGTCTAAAAATATTATTTTATCCTTGCTTAAAATTCCACCTAGATGTTTAAAATTTTACAATTTTTGATTATCACGATTTTCAAACATACACAAATTTAACAATTTTTTTATCAATTTGTTGTTGGTATGCAAAGTTTGTTATTGTCTTAATTTGGAGACAATTTATAACGCTACAAAATAAGCGAGAGACCGTGAACAAATGCGGATGCGGAACGTTGTTTTAAACGAGAAAAAACATATAGCTATAAAATTACAATAGAAAACAAAAACTTAATAAAAGCATCTGAAGTGAAAACCCTTTTGTTGCATAACTAAATAAAGCACAATAGAAATGTAAAATCCTGTGGATAAAGGTGAAACTAACCCTCTTTTAAAAAAAAGTAAACAACCAAAAAACCTAAGACGTAAACCCAAAAAAACTAAATTTAAAAAACGCACGAAAAGGTTCAAAAAACTCGAGAAAATGTCTCGGATGAGACTAAACAAATAAATATAAGCGTAGATTAAAGCTTCACCTAGCTGGTTAATCGCAAAGTTTAAAAACCTGTACGCTAAGGTATTGAAGGTTTTTCACCAATAATGGTTTTGTGAAAAAGATCAAAGAAAAGTAAAATGCTAAAAAATTGGCAGTTGGTGGTTAGTAAAACCCGGAAAGTTGTTAAAATAGGATACTTTGTGGTTAATTAAAATATTATGGACAAGCTAAAAAATTTTTTAAAATATAAAATCACTGGTTAGCTTAGAATAAAAATATTTGATTTTTTATAATACTTGCTTAATTAAAAAACTTTTCCCTAATTAATTTTTAAATTTCTGTAATTTTTCAGCAGCGAAACTGCAATAGGTTTTATAGTATTTAAATCGATTATTTTTCTTTTGTCGTTAATTTGTTACGTGTTATAAGATAATATTATGTCAAAATAAAAAAAATAACAAACAAAAAATGGTCAGCAAAATAACAAATGGTACATAGCCATTCCTCTACTGCACTGGTTTATTTTCTTAATAAGTGGTTAGGAAAATTTAGCAATTCGATGAAGTTTTGTAACAATCCGGGCGGTAAGATACTAACACAAAAAACGTTTGCAGCAAAAGACAACCAAGGGTGTAGCCAAAATGAATACAGGCAAGATAGTTTACTTTTTAAATCTGGGGTTTCCTTTGGTCACCGTTTTATTATTTCAAAGCGCATATTCATTAAAAAACCTGGTTTATCATAAATATATCTGCGGCTATTTCTGTATGTTTGGAGGATTATTTTTATATGATACTGCCTCGGCTCGTGAAATTGAACATATTTGGTTAAAAATTAGGTTTAAGTTTTTAATTTTTTTTTTTGGAGAGTAAAAAAGTGTTTTACCAAATATATTTGATGTTTAAGGCATTATACTGCGCTTTTTAATCCAAAGTAAAATAGGTTAAGCCACCAGAATTTTTCATTAAATGCGCACCTTTTTCAAATAATTTTATCAGGGTAGTTTTCGAAAAAGTATATCAGTGTAAATTCATACGAATATAATACTTAGGAAAATTTACAGGTAAAATATATTAAAATTCTTCGTAATACTGAAAGTCCCTTTAAAAACATTGTATATTCATGACAAAATAATAAAAAAAATTTAATAAACTAATAAAATTAATTAAATATGTTTTTACATTTTTTGGAAAAGCCGATGTCAGTATAAATATTATCTTCATTTAATGATCTTCGTGGAACTAACTGCAAGTTGTGTCCGAATAAGATAAATTCAATATCTATTTTAAAATGTAAGAGTTTGGTTTCTAAATTGTGGGTATTCGTGGTATATAAATAGCGTAAGTTCGAATTAAAATAGAAAAAAAACAAGAATTGAAATTTTCGACGAAAATTTTTATTATATGTTAGAGTTCTGAATTGAAAGCATAATTTATGAAAAATACGCACTAGTGGATGGACGATGATTGTGTCGGAACAAAGCAGAAGCACAAGGGCTGCTCTCGGAAAATCAACAGCCTGCAGCAAAGATTCAAGCTCTCAAGTAGGGCTAGTTTTTATTGTTCTTAATTTTAGCGTACGTGTAAGTGCAGAGGTATGCTAAAAAAAAAAACGATGGCCACTCTCACAACAAAACACGAAATTTATTAGGAGATATATTTTATTTCGATAAAAATGAAAATTACAAAATACTATAAAGGAATAAAAATTGAATATTGAAGCTGTATTCTGTTCGTAATTAGTACAACTCTTTGGGTTAAACAAAATTAAAAATGAGATAAAATAGATTTCTAAATTTTTAAACTTAATGAAACACCTTTATTATATCTGATTACACGTTATTTATATATAGTAAATTATCCAAGCATTAGTTTATCGTATATTATAATTTCAAATAACTTAATGACCAAACTAAATTTAAACAAAATACACACAAAAAATAAAGGAAAGGGGGAATTGTCTAACAAACGTTTGTGTCATTATGTACATAATTTCTAGCTGATAATATGAACTCATTGAAAATAATTTAAACATATCAATGTTAATCGAAAAAAAATGTCTAAAAACAATATACATCAAATATTTAGAACGTATTATCAAAGATAAAAAGGGAGAGAAACACACAGAACCCGCAGGCTTCTCACGTGTGTCTATTAAATTTAGTAAATTTATCAAACGATAATTTATTTATACATTTTTTGAAACCGTTTAAATTTTAGGCTTCAACTTCTTCTTTAGGAAGAGAATTCCAATAATAAATATTTTCGAGTTTAGACAATGCACAAAATTTGACAGCATACCATCATTTTATTATGTGAGATGCGGGAGCACTTTGAAACCAAATAAAAAAACTTTTTGCACCCTACCGACCATTATTAGAAAAAATATCATAAACTTGAAATTTTATTATTATTATTAATGTTGCAAAGGTTATCTCAAAATTTGTAGTTTATCGACCTATGATTGAAATATGTATCTGGCTGACGTCGAAAATTCATATCCAGACTATTGATGTTCCTACCCTCCAATATCATGTTCCGGAGCTCCAGCCATTAAAAACGGAGAGAGCTCCGGAACTTCGGAGCTCCAAAGCTCCCGCCTTTTAAATGAGCGATTTTGTGCTTATTTAAGCTTAAAATACATTTGAAGTTATTCTATCTTCACTTGTAAGACTATTTCTATTTTTTATCTATTTTTAAATAAGTTTTGAAAAAAAATTAATTTACAAAAAAATTTGACAAAATAAACAATAGCATCACTATTTTAATTATTCATAAAATTAGTAGGAAAATAGGGTGGAGCTCTGCTCTGGAACTCCGGAACTCGGAGCTCCGCTCTGAAGCTGCCGGAGTTCGGAGCTCCGGGGAATATCACTAATGCAGACAAGACCAATTAAAATTGTGCGGGTATGACGTGTTTTTTTAAAACAAAAAAGGACGCAATTTTTTTTAAATTTCTTCTTTTTACAAAATAACCAAAAATTAACCAAGTTTAGCCCTTAGAAAATTTGCGTTTGTGTTCCTAATTCGAAATTTGATAAGGGTTTTGATCTTTATCATTAAACCACTTTCTGTTCCTCGCACCTTACGGGGCTTCGGTCTATTTTTTAATTTTTAAATAATTAAAAAAGTAATACCTAATTTTGAAAAAAAACTACATTATTTTGTTTTAAACCTAATTAAAACATTAAAATATGCTTCTAAAGATGAACTATAATAACATAAAAATAATTTGAATAAAGGTTAAATAAACTGTATATTACTTATTTAAAAAGCGGAGCTCCGAAACTCTCTTCGCCTAAATTGGCCGGAGCTCCGAAGCATTATATGGGGAGGAAGGTGTGGTACATGAGTATTGTACACAAAATGTTCTTAACCTGTCAAGTTATAACAAGATAAGCAACAAAGCAATAAATAAATTTCAACAAAAATGTTTCAAACCTCAAACTAGTTTTTACAAAAAGCTTTAATTATTGGTCTTTAATATTTCCTATTTTCGCAAAGATTAATAAGTATCTAAAAATAAGAATTACTTTTGCAATTATTTATTGATTTTTTGCATACTTTATTCTCAAGCCATATAATTAGAGTTTTTTTAGTGTGGTGAATTTTCTAAAGTTTAGTAAAATGCGTAAATAATCTGTTATATAAACAAAAGTACCGGGTAATTGGAGCTGTCAAAGATATAAAACTGTCATAAAATTATGGAAACTTGAAGCTAAAAAAGTGACAACATTCAATACATAGCCCATGATTAAGCGACTTAACATTAGAATTCGATTTTTTTATCCCTATTTTCGGGTCAAAATTTTAACTCCAGGTTGACAAAATTATAAATTTGGTTGATCTTTCAGTGGTATTTCTAATTGAATTCCAGTCTATAGGGATATTAGAATTTGATCGTGCAATTTACCTACTAAGGATTTTAATCTGGAATAATATAAATTGCTATTAATGACGCAAGAAAATTGGGGGAAATTCTACCTTTTATCATCAACTGAGCAGATGATATGATCCAGCCTTGCTTGTTTTTAGCAATGCATGAAAAAGTCCCTTCATCTTCAGGAAATACCTCTTTAATTGTTAAAGAGCAGTTGCCGTCTTTAGCCATTTTCGTCTAAATTAAATCTGATAATACTAATGAATTAATAAAACACCGGCCGTCGTCAGGAAACATTAACGTTTTCGAATTTTTTGTTTTATCCAAAGACTTTAATTTTCTGACCACGGCATGTGTTTTATGTTTTAAATTAAACGTCATACAACCAAACCAACATTTAGAATCGTAATCATCAGCAAGAAAACCCTAAAAAATCCTTACATAAAAGAGCTTTCATCTTACGGCGTTATCAAAATGAATTAACGTGCGTAATTTTTTTCACTCGTGTTCATAAAATTTGGTTTCAAGTTTATTCAGACTAGGGCCGTTTGTTTCCGCGTAAAAAGCTTAACATTCAGTCCATTTATTGGAGCAAGTTCAATATTTTGTATCATCCAAAAATTACCAAACATGCATTTTTAATAAAAAAACTGTTTGTGTTTTAGTTTAAACTGTTTTTACTTTATATTTTAAAAATAGTTTTTGAATAAAGTTTGTTTAAAAAATTAATTAGAACGTGCCGAAAATTGACAATATTAAATATTGGACGGGATCTAATAAAAGGACCCGTTAAAAATTTTCCTGCCAAAAGAAACCTACCCACTCCGAACAGACCCGGTCTGAAATTTTATAACTAAGAAATTTTAGAGTTTAAAAAAAGTAAATAGAAGAAACAAATACATACTAATTTTGAAAATATTCCGGACCGGGTTCCGGTAATGGATTTACTTGTTTTGGCGGAGAAAACTATGGACGGCTCCTGTTTTCTTAACTTGTTTGAACAGTTAACATTGGCATTTTGGCACCTATTTTTAAGTTTTTTTCAGAAAAAATTATTGAACTAAAAATTTTTTTTGTTTTAAAAATGCGTTTTTGGTTATTGCTGAGCAATATAGCGTATTCCGGGTGAGAAATAGGAGGATATTATTTTATTTTTTATTAAAATATAGCGTATCTAAAGAAAATTGCGATAATCGCAAAATTTAATTTAACAGTTAACAATTTTTAACCAAAAATGCTTGGTTGAACCGGAATTACTTTTAGATACTTCTTTTAAAATAAGGTTTTAAAAGACAAATATTTATGAATGTTTCCATAAAAACCTTTCAAAATTTTAAGGGAAATAGTTTTTGAACAAAAAACATATTAAAAGGTAAATTACAAATTGAACACCAAATGCATGATAGAAACAATGAATGATAATTTATGAATACATTAATGGAGAATCACGACGGTTAATTCAATGTACACAAAGGTCTCGAGAAAAATTGAAAATTAATTTTTATAAGAACGGAAAAAGTGAGGAAGAAAAAATATGCAGAACCAGCTGTTGTTTTTTTACAAAAATTATTTTATATTTACGTTATTTTCGTGTATTATGATCGTGTTTTTTTTTTCGTTAATCAACGTCATATACAAATTATTTTAAAATCTTTTCGAGACCTTTGTGTACATTGAATTAATTGTCGTGATTCTCCATAAAACGTAAATCTCCTCTACTTTTATTCCCCTTTTTACCGAAAGCGCGCGTGTATTTGTGTAAAATGGCGTAGGCGAACGGCATATGTTTTGTGAATTTGCAGGATGTTTGCGTGAATTAAAATGGCAAATATACCATTATAATAGGAGTGCTGCTAAATAATGGCCTATTTTAAAACCAAGCAATTATGGCGTACATACAATAGCGTACGCTGACTTAATTTTTCATATAGAAAATGCAAACTTTTCGTTAGATTTTATATTCTTGGTAATACCAGAATAACACCAAATAAGAACAAAATAAATACCAACTGTAAGCTCAAGTAAAAAAATATGTTTTTAAAATGGCTCTATTGATTTAATACTTTTCGGAATTAAACCAAATTTAAAACTTAAGCTTTGATGCCTTAAATGTTTTATTCTACAAAGTTTTGTCAATATTCGTCCAGTTTAAAAGGTTTATTTTGAAAATTGGTTTATAAAAAAATGGATTTTAACCGAACATTTCTGTTAATTTCCTGTTAATCATTGGGAATTAATTTCTGGTGTAACAAAATTTTGTTCTCAGAGTGACATGATCAATTGATTGGTCAGAAATAAAGAATAAAAATACATACACCCCGAAATATTATATTGCACATTTCAGTGCACCCATAAATTTTTAAAATGTTATACTTTTATTCCCTGGAAAAGATAATACCAAATTTTTAAATTAGTAGGTCTGTTTGTAAAAAATGAATTTCTTCTTTTTCGGCTATATTGTAATTTATTCTGTTACATCACTCCTCCTTGAAAATTTTTTATTTCAAAAATGCGTTTTTTAAATGTACTTGAAAGTCATTTCCAGATTGAATCATCGTTGTGTGGCGAAACCAATAAATTTCTGGCATAGGGTTTCCTTTAACTTGAGAGTGAAATTCTGCTGAAGCTCCGTCAAGCACTTGAATTGCTTTAACAAATTCAATGAATTCTGGTTTGGTTGGAATTCCTCTTACAGGACCAGTGCCTATAGCAATGCACGTAATGACTTATTATATTTTTTAAAATGCACAATTTAGAATAACAGGATCAATTAAACCAAACTTTGAGTTGAGTGATAATTTTAAAATTAAATTTTGATATTTTTGATTTTAATCTTTTGTAATTGTTATCGCAGCTTAGACGCGAAGTGTACTTTAATGTATATCGACGAAGGTATCGACGCCCAGGAGTTTGAATGCTGAAAAATTTAGTATTAAAGAGCACTAGCCCTCTTTTTTAGTTTCAAACGCGATTTTTGGTCTGAATAACAGCAAAGGGTTAAAATAATTTAGCTTGATTTTTTGTTTTAAGCTTAGGTTATTTAGGAGGCGGACTGGAGCTCCACTGGGACATTGGAAATTATTTTTAAGAAACAAATTATATTTTTTTTTGCGCTTTAACGGCTCGTCAGACTTAAACTAAAGTTAGAGTTGTTAAAGTAAAACAAAAGGTCGTTTTAGTTGTTGGCGAGCACCTGGGGTAGGGTAGTGCATTTAATTTCGGCACTTTTCCCAATTGGGCATTTTTGATTTTGGACTATATCTTCGGTAATCCTGGACGGAATACGACGTTTGATAGCTCAAATGAGAGCTAATTATATATAGATGACTGTGTGCAGAAACTTGCACACGCGCGCGGAAGCTTTGCCGTGTTATGTTGGAACCAGCATAGTGGCAAAACTTCGTATTGAGCTGTACATTCTTCTCTATATATATTATGTATTCTCGTTTTATACCAAAAATATATAATTTTGGTTATACTACTAAACATTGCAAACGGTGTTTAAAATTCTTCTTATTAATGAAAACTTTGTTAGTGAATATCCAATATCTTTTCATTTAAAAAAACAAATCCAAAACACGAACCCAAAAAATCTAATTATGTTTCAAATAAAATATGCTTGTTTATATGCGATATGCTTGTTTAAGCACCTTTTGAATGTTTAGTAGAATAATTAATAAACAAACGAATTAACGAATTTCAGAAACAGTTCTTAATTATTAAACATAAGTAGGGTAGTGCATTTAATTTCGGCACTTTTCCCAATTGGGCATTTTTGATTTTGGACTATATCTTTGGTAATCCTGGACAGAATACGACGTTTGATAGCTCAAATGAGAGCTAATTATATGTAGATGACTGTCGTGAGCTTTTTCTTTGTTATGTTATGGTATTTTCATGTGAAATTATGTGATTTATAAAAAAATAAATTTGTTACTCGTTTTTAGAACATGGGCATTTTATGATTACGCAATAAATTGGTTTAAAAATTAAACTGTCCTGGTAAAATTTAGTCTATTTTCCGAATTTTTAGTCCCCGTGGTTCTACGTTGCGTCTGTGGTGAGCAATCGTTATAAAATAAAATAGTGTAATTTCGGCACTCATATGCTGTAGGTAAAAACGGATTGAAGTAAGTGGTCGGATGTTAAATTGTAGTTGTAAATAGTTAAAAGACAACGTTGAAATGTGTAGGGGTCATAGCACTGCACTTAAACTCGATTAAGAGGGTCCTTTTAAAAAGTGCCGAAATTAAATGCACTTTTTTCCCAAATTTTGCTCATTTTGATACCATTTGGCATTTTAGCTGTAACTTTTTGCCAGTAACACGTTGAACAACAAGTAGAAGCTTAAATTAAAGAAAACTGTCTGAAGATAATGATAGGTTTTTAAATTTTTGAAAATGATGATTTTTTGACCGAGAAACAATCGATAGTTTGTAAAGTTCCAAAATTAAATGCACATAATTTAATTTCGGCAATTTTCCATTTTTTAAAAAACTGATTTAATTAAGTAAAAAAATACTTTCGTACAGTGAAACTTTTGTGACACAACGCAGTATCGTGAAAGCTTCAAAATGAGTTATCAAACATGAAAATTGGGCCATACAGTAAAAAGTTACATTGGAAAAACAAAAAAGTGCAGAAATTAAATGCACTACCCTATTTC